>QKWP01002674.1:30828-54939 GCA_003550325.1 Gigaspora rosea | reverse complement strand
TATAATTGTACAAAGTTTTATTTAATTATTTTAGTATTTTAAAAAAGTAAATCAGAGCTAAAAAAGTGCAAAAACACAGGCAAATTTGACTGTGTTCTACTACAATCTAAGGGATATTTCTTTGTCTCTTCAAAATATCACTACAATGGATTCTGAGCTTTATAAAACATTTTTTGATTATTTTACCAACCCAATTACTGCAGAACCCTCAAAACAAAAACGTTTAATTACTCAAACAAAACAATATATCATTACTAACAATTTACTGTTTAAAAGATCGCGACAACCCCCTCACTGACTTTTTCGAGTACTGTTGCCCCATGAAGTCCCTGCTATTCTTTTTAGTATGCACTCAGACTTTTTAGTATGCACTAAGATCCTTTGTCCGGACATTTTAATTTTTATTCTACTTTCCAGCAAATTTCCCATAGATTCTTTTGGCCGCAGATAGGAGAAGATATTAAAGAATATGTAAGGACCTGTGATGCTTGCCAGCAAAGAGGAAAACCCCAAACATATGAACCCTTTACCCAATCAAGGTTGGTCAACCCTTCGATCGTATAGGGATTAACATTGTTGGACCCTTAGTTCCCACCAAATCTGAAAAGAAATATATCGTTGTTGCCACCGAATATCTCACCAAATGGCTAGAAGCACGTGCCCTATCAGAAGCAACCACCTCAACTGTCGCTACTTTCTTAATTGAAGACATTATTTGTCAGCATGGTAGCCCTAAAGAACTCTTATCAGACCAAGGAAAACATTTTGCTAACAAATTAGTTAATCATATCTGTGACCAACTTCGATTCCAGCATAGATATTCAACTGCATATCACTCCCAGACCAATGGTTTGGTCGAACGTTTCAACCAGACCCATTGTGAGGTTTTATACAAATGTACTATCCAATTTCATCTTGATTGGGATCAATTATTACCCCGCTCTATTTGCATATTGGACTACCCAACATGCTGTTACAGGTTACGAGCCCTTCTATTTGCTCTATGGGAGGGGCGCTATTCTTCCCAGGGAAGTTGCTAAATTAAAATTACCACCCCCTTCGAACGAAAGAGACTTGCAGTCCAACATTCTCTGAAAAGTTGCGGTATTATTAGGAGATATACCGGAAATTCAAAGAAAAGCACAGGAAAGAACTGAAAAGGCCCAATTACGCCAAAAGAAGCACCATAACCAGAAATATGCCATTGAAAGCTATACTATAGGAGATAAAGTCCTTCATTATAAATCATTTCTAGAAGGAACCCATAAGGATAAACTGAAAGAAAAATAGGAGGGACCTTTTTACATCCATGACGCTCTTGGTAATGGTATTTAAAAACTTAGAACCATGGATGATAAGGTGCTGAAACAGAAGTACCATGGTAATCGTTTGAAGTTGTATCATCCTCTAGCAAATCAGATTGATAGTAGTCTGAACCTTTATATCTCGCAGGAGCTCGATAATTAAGCAGGTGAGTTTGTTATACTTGAAAAATTAAAAATTTTCTTTTCCGATAGCTCTATCAGTATCCCGTGATTAAATTACATCAATCACTCTGAACTCTTAAACCGCCAACTTCGATCATCGATTTGATCGATGACTGATTGACATATGAATATTCTTTACTATTTCTTTATTTGTTATTATATACATATCTCTGTTATTTCCTATTTTGTTATACGTATACATATCATTACTTATTACTTTATTGGGACATTATACTAAAGATTGGGTCGAAGTCTTTTATAGATGTGATAATCGATCGGAAGATGGATCGACTGCCATCACCCGGCCTCCATTTACACCAACGCGCTTGAATAAGAAGTCTTCAGTACGTGTCTCATAGCGACACTTGAATATTTAGCCTATCTTGGATGCCCCAAGGCATTCAAATATTTTCAGAAATCTGCTGATACATTTCAAAATTTCATCTTCACGGACAGAACTTTTAAATAAGGCAAAGGTGTGGTTAAATTTAATGTGATTAATGAAGGGATTGGTGTTGAAAAGAATCGAATGATTCTAAAAATAAGTTGACATGGATAAAAGTTTTCTTGAATAGAGTACTGTAATTAATTTATGTATCTAAAAACATGTATTTAAAGGCTTGAATTCTGCTTTCAATAAAGACTTCAGACTTCGATCTGATCCTTTGTTTAAAATAAACCTTGACCTATATAAGTTAGTAGGCATTTCAAAGCTGAAGGCAATTTATATAACTTTGTTTATTATCAAATTCTCAACACTGCTTGTTAGCATTACGCTGCTGTTTTGTTTATCTGTTTATTTGTTTATTTATTTGTTTTATTACTTTGACACTGCTGCTGATACATATAGATAAATTAATATACCGATACTTAATTGTTTTATTGATAATACATTTAAGACTATAGATAGATTTATTTAACTATTGTATTGTTTGATTGTTTCTGCTGATTAACGATTGATATCGTTAGATAACTCCTTTGTTTAATTATATACTGATTTACCCTTTTAACTCCTTACACCCGATTCAACTCCTTTTACACTAAAGCCTCCCGACCCTATGTAATTCTCTCTTTGGATTTCTCTATTGTTAACCCGTAAATATCGTTTATTATCCTGATAGCTTTACCAGCAGGTCTGATATCTCTCAACCAGATAGTAACACAGGTTATCATAATCAAGTAAACAGTATTACATGTTTTCTTTTTTAATAAAGACCAACTGTACATTTTATTCCTGCTATAAATTCTTAAACAATTTAATTTATGGATACTATTTCCCTTTTTTTTTGAAAAAAAATAAAAAGTCCAACACTCAATATAGAAATCTTCTGAAATTATTACTAAACTTTCTGAAAATAATAATAATACTGAAAATGATATTAGTAGATTTATAAATGATGCTAAAACAGAGACATCGAATTCCTTTTCAATACCTCAGTCTTTTTTAAATAACTTTGATAGAATGACAAATGTATTAACTGATATGAAGATAAAGTATCAACCAAAACTGTGCCCAGAAACGATATGACAGCTACCAATGCTTCTTTATCTACTCGTACAGTTACTAACCACGCAACTGCAACCGCAACTGCAACCGTAACTCCACCTAGTGATACAATTATTAACAACACACGAGTTTCTATCAGCTCATCAACAATTGCACCCTCTATCACCACCGATGATGCCAAATTTAGAAAAAGAGAAGTTATAAGAAAAAGAAAAAGGGCTATACTCAAAGCACTTGCCAACATTGAACATTCAATGGAGTTGATCTTTGTTATGTTTTAGATTGTACTAGTTTGTATCTTTGCACCACTATAAATTAAATACATTAATTATATTAAATATATTAAATACATTATTTTAACTTTATCAAACTTATTTAGGTTCTATAGCGGGACATATAGCTGCTGCCAAAGATTGTATTTTGCAAGTGACTGAATATATTAAAAATACGAATCAATGCATTAAAATTAAAGTTAGTTTTGTGGCTATCGAGATTATTGTGATGGTCCTTCTCGTTTACAAATTTTTGATTTTAAAATTCTTATGAAGATTTTAGAAGAAATTGCTACTGGTAGTGGTGATGGTCCTGAAGATGTTCATGGAGGTCTTAATGCTGTTGTAAATCAAATATCTTGGAATGATGGTACTAGAGTCCTTCTTCATATTGGTGATTGCCTACCTCATGGTAACCGTTTTACTACTATGCAAGATGAATATCCAGGCAGTAATCCAAATGGTTTAACAGCAGGATATATTACAAAAAATGCAAACTGAAAATATTTTTTACTTTTTTGGAAAAATTACAAATTATACTGACACTATGATTGAAGTATTTCATAGTATAATTGGTGAATTTTCAGTATTTGAACTTGTAGGAGGTGATCCAATATTTGAACTTGTAGGAGGTGATCCAATTGAATTAATTAATAAATTTGTAGCTGCTACTACTTCATCTATTACTATGTCTGTTTCATTAACTAGTACTATTGGTACTAAAAAGAATTTATCACAACAAAGAATTAAAATTAGCAATACTATACCAAATTGGATTACTCTTCCTGAAAGAAAAGGTGTAACTTTATGTTATTTTATTTCTGAAGATGTATCTGAATTAAAAATTGAAAGATTTTATGATAAAAAGAATCTTATTTCTAAATCTTATCGTTTCAAGATTGCCGAGCTTCCTTTTGCTGCTGGTATTGAAAAATATGTTTATTATGCTATTGGAACTAAAATATGATCCACCTAGAAGAATGGTTATGAAAGAATACTTAAGAGATGCAACTGATAATCGTTTTGAAAAATATCGCGAATCCGTGGAGATCTCTGCTTTAACAAGTTACCTTACTATAAAATTTAATTTAAAAGCAAGAGGAAAAGGTATTCCTTTTGTAAATTTCCTTAGAGCTAATCTAGTACATGCTACCTTGATAGTAGGACTCGTTATTATATTACTGAACCGGAACTTCAAGGTGCTGAATTTAAACGTTTTAATGTAAATACTGGTGTAATAGTAGAATATTGTCCTGCTCTTGAAGCATTTGTTCATTTTATATATAAACATACTGATAGATATTTAGTTGTTTCTGATCTTCAAGGAATTGAATTTCCTGATCAGTTTTTATTAACTGATCCTGCGATACATAGTATTGATTCTTTAAGATTTGGAAAAACTAATTTAGGTAGAGATGGAATTAATAGATGCTTTTTGGCTAATCATAGATGTAATGATGTTTGCAGAAAGTTGGATTTACCATCTCGTGGTTAAATTTATCCTAATTTTAGTTAAAGAATGCTCTCTTTACACCTATTAGTCACTTACATATATGCATATAATATTAGAATGAAACTTGGCATGTAATAATGAAATATATAAGCAGTTAATATTTTTGGGTGACATTTGTAATCGTCATTTCTTGCTTAACTTGGAAGTTAATGTAAATAAATAAATAACTAAATAAATAAATTATTATCTAAATACATAGAAAATCATTGTTTTTTCATTAAAGATTTAACCATTATTAATCTTTATTGCTCATATAAATTTTATGTTCAATAACAAATTCACATCTCAATCAAAGCCTGGAGCATATCATGGTTTTGTTACATACAGATCACGATTATATCACTTATTAGTTATATAATTATTCATGTACTAGGGGCATTCATAAATAATATTATACAAAAGTGATTAGACGAATGATAACATTTTTCCTGATAAGTAGGGTGTCAAAAAAATATAATATATTTTTTTTAGAAAAAATTGGCTAAAAACTAATACAGTGGTCCAATTTAATGATTTTGGTATCATTCAATTTGTTTCAGTGAGTACAGTTAAATGGTATCAATTTTATTTTATTTGAATTACTGGATCAAAAGTTATTGGCCAAATACTATTGGTCACATCTTTTCTTATAAAATTACAGTCAACTCTCCATAAATGCAACTCATAAGGACAAGCCTATAACGTGCATTTAGGAAAGTTTGTATTTAGAGAGAGCCAATTAAATTGTAGCTTTAAAAATTAGATTATCAAATTTGTGTAACTTCTACTACAACTGTATAACCAATCTTAAATACTAAAATTTGATTGGCTACGTGCATTTAGAGAGGTTAGTATAATATAAAATGTTATTTAAGAGAACGTGCATTTACAGAATATAGAATGTGCATTTAGCACTAATAACATCTTACAAAATAGAAAAATATGCATCTAGGGAGGTATTGCATTTATAGAGATTGCATTTATGGAGGTCCAACTGTACTATATAACCAATAGTTTTTTGTGAATATCTTTCGATTCAGTGATCCAAATAATATGATTTGGTACCATTGGATTCTTCACACTGAGACAAATCGAAGGGTATCTAAATCATCTAAATCAGATTATTGTATCACAATATATTCTAGTTTTTGTAAAATTTTATATATAAAACATACGGATTTTGAAAAATTTTTTTATAGTAGAGTAGGGTCAAGTACTATTATAAGAGAGTACATAATGTTATTTATAGATGTCCCCTATCTGCTACATATGTTTGTATATATATACTGCAATTATTATATCTAAAAATGCGATCCAAATAACCAGTATTGTACATGGGATGCGTCTACACTATGTAAAATGTCCAACATTCAAGATTGTCCAAAATTATCCAAGCCTATGTCCTATGTTTAACTAATTAATAAAGTAATTTAAAAAAATATATAATTATATTTTTTTTAGGTACTGAACTCATTGACAAAAAAATTAAAATAGATTATCTTTAAAAATTTTAAGTAATTTTAATTTGAAAAAATGTCCAAAATTGTTCAAAATTGTCCCATGTATAATACTGCAAATACCTACTGATTTAAGAGTAGAGTTTACCCTATATCAATCACTTGTAGATCACTTGTAAATCACGTGATGTGATTGGCTAGTTTCGCGTTGTCACCCACAAAATTTATTTATCACCTGCAAAATTCATTAATTTAGTAAGTAAATTTTTATTATATCAACTTAGTTAATATGGGTTTTTTTTTATGTTTTGATAAAACAAGTATTCAAAAACAGGTTTAGTAATATTTTATAATGTTATATTTATTTTTATGTAACTCATCTGTAATAATTGATATTGTGTAATTTGATTTACATAGTAGAGTTATAATTAGTAATATAAAAATGATCTACATATACTCTATTCTTAACTTTGTATTATTTTATTTATATCAAATTTGTATAATTCGAAAGTATTATAATAAAGTTTATTTAAATACCATATATGCAAAAGTATTTAATTTTAAATAATTATTTAAACAAATTGAATCCTAATAAAATTTTTATTGTAACTACTAAAGTATATAACAAATGCCTTATTAATACAATCTACAAATCTCCTTTTGGCAATAAAAATTGAATGTTAAAATATGCATGTTACTAATAAGAAAATTAAGAAATTAATATCGTTTCTATATATATAAATATTTAGTCCATTATGAATTTGTTTATTTATCTATTCATATTATTATAAACTGAATCAAATTTCTGAATTACTTATGTAAGAATGTTGTAATATAATATTTTAAACAATTTTTTATTCTTTATATTTTTTTTCACTTTAGCCATTTTGCTTTAATGGAATTACTAATAAATCTTATAACAAGAATTATTTGTAAAATTGAAAGACGAATTTTAACAATGTTTAGATTTAATTTTATAGCAATAGCATAAGAAATAATCATTTTTTTAATTGAAACATGTTTAAAAAATATGAGCTAAAATGATGAATCACCCGGTAGGAAGTACTAAGTACGAAATAAAGCTCCTTGGTCTAACCAATAGTAGAACACAAACCACTCTACAAGAGGTTGGAAATAGTACAGAAATATATTACGAAATCCAGTTGAAAGCAGTGTTGGAAATTTCAGACTCAGATACTGTTCTTATGAGAACAGTATAATAGCTACATGTGTTCTCAAACAATTGGTTACTGTTCTCACTAAAAAAAAAAAACATAATAATATAAATATGAACCCCATCAATTAAGTAGTTATTATGCAAATTGAAATCTTATCTATGAAAATTAAATATGAATTTTATAAGTTTTGGTTTGCTGTGGAATTATATTATACGCTTATGAGAACATTATTATTATTTTATTGTTCTCAAAAAATTTTTTGATAATGAACAGTAAAAAATTTATACTGTTCTCAAATTTATAATTGTGTTCTCATAAGAACTCTGAGAACACTAATTTCCAACACTGGTTGGAAGTAGCTGTGTCATATAGGAGAAGTGAAAGATAGCTTGCTAAGAATCTCACTCGGGCCAGTTATGCAACATAGCCAGTGCTCATTTACCATTAGGTGAAGTATTTGCTAACCAATTCAGATAGCATATCTGCAGTAAGGGCAGTAACAGATATTACATAATATCCTAAAGGGAGAGTCAAAAAAATTTTTACATAAGACTAATTATACAATTTGATTAGCTAATTGGTCTTATATAAAGGGAAGAGGAGGTAGCTCTATGATAAAATGATATTATGTAATATATATTACTGCTCTAATATATAATAGATTACTAAGTGTAGTGAGTAAAGCATAGCTTTGCCCCCATCACTAGAGAAAGGTAGTGGTTTGAGATACGGGCTAGGTTACAGCAGCATTTAAGAGATGGCTTAAGATACGAACCTGGTGGTAGTAGTACTACAGGTACTACTAGTGGGTAATCTCAGAACACCAAGATTTAGGAAGTAACCGTAAGGTTACAATCGTCTGGGCAAGGCCCTCGCATCTACTTAGAAATATAGGATCAGCAATATGAGAAAAGCGGGAATATAGTGAATAGCCGAATGACAAAATAGAGAGTAGTTCAAAAATCCAGGCCATACAAAAAATAGGGTATAGAAAGCTCTAGTAGGTTTAGGTCACAGATAGTCAAGAATATTTGAGTCTGTAGTACTTAAAATATAGTATAACATTGTATTATATAATATATACAAATATATACTCAATAAAAAGTCTTCAAGACACGATCTTATTTTAAAAAAAAAACATGAGCTATGGTTTTAATAATATAACAAAATTGATAAATTTAATAATGATCCAAAGGTATTTTTATAATTTGATTGAATATACAAAAGTGTAGTGACTCCTGTAATGAACATAATAAATATTAAAATTCTAATTATACATACGTATGCATATAAGTAGCCATAATGATTGGATATACAAAGGTGTAGTAACTCCTAAAATATAATAATTATAAAATAAGTAAGCATGTTTTTTACATATATTCATTTTATTGTTCTAAGTAGTGTATTCTGACAAATATATATTTGAATTTGTGTTTTTTAATCTACACAATTGTTTTAGAATCAATAAATTTTTTACACAACTTATTTACTCTGAAATTCAATATGGTTCAAAGTAATATATTCCAAAAAATACATACTTGAATATAATTCTTCTAATCCATGCAATTTGATATAAAAATGATAGAATTTCACATAACTTATCTGCTCTAAAATTCAATGTGGAACCTATAAAATTTAAAAGCACACATTATGATTAAATGTAACTTTAAAATTATCTGCTATTAACGAACTGGTCTATTAACTAATAATAAAATATAATTTGCATTTATAATTATAATTTTGAAAACTTGGCTTACATGCATTAAATTAGAAAGTTTTGGTTTATTTTAATAAATTTGTATAAATACAATATCTCTTGGCTTAATTCTTGCCTGCTTTTTAGTTATATTACTGTTCTTGCTTTTAGTTTTACTTTATTGCTTGCAGTTTATCGAACTATTTCTCATTTAACTTTCACTAAAAATAAATAAATATACTTCTTGTAATAATTATTATTACCAGAATCTTTCATATATAAAGGAAAAATTTATAAAACATGTACTAATTGCCTTACCTCTAAAGCCAAAAAACGCAGAAAATTAGACAATATGAATACTCAAACACTATTATAGAGACAATTTTAGCACAATTTCTTTGTAATTATATAGAAAGCTTAATCTCTAATATTGAAAATAATAGAATTTTATTTGAAATACGTATCGATTTTAATAATGATATGTTTTCAGAAATTGAGTTTAATGATCTTAAATCAATTGCAAAAATAATTGTAGATAAAGTTAAAGAAGGTGATGATTATGTCTGGTCAACTGCAACAGCGCTGCATATCTCAGTTTGATTTAATAATGTTGCCACATATTACTTTGTATGTTCCCAATGTTATAAACTAGAATATAAATATAAGCAATCAAACAGAAAACAAATTACTCGATTTGATTGTTATAGCAAATTGACTCTTCATATTGATTTATTTTTAATTTCCTCTTTAATGGTCTCGTCAATACTTTATTAAGAATAATTCAATTTAATTTAAATACAATAAAACTACTCTATTGACTACTAAATTGTTATATCTTAAAGTATAAGTCTGACCCATCCAGCTGTCTTAAAGGTGCCCAGATGTGATTCGTCACACTAAATTACGTAATTTAGAACTTCTGTCAAAACCATCAAATTATATACCTAGAGTAGTATCTTTAATAATAAAATTGCTCACTATCTTGATTGATTTAGCGGCTATTTCATTTTTAAGTATTAATTTTCGATTTTTTTTCATCTATCTTTTGTTTTTCTTCTTGACTTCTTAGACTTCAGCATCTTAACAAGTTTTCTTTTCTTTTATCTTCCAAAGTTTCTGCATTCTTGGAGCTTTTTTTTTTCTTTCTTAAAATTCTTTTTCTTTTCTCTTTGCATGCAATACCATTTTCTTGTTTTCATACAATAGTTCGTTTGCAATGCTCTTTCTATATAATACCATAGAATATGTTTTATCTAGTATGTAGAAAACTTTCTATTATTTCTTCTACAAGCATTCTTTTCAATTCCAAGTTCAAGATATTATGATATACTTTAGAGGGAATTAGGCTCTTACAAATAGCTTCACAAATTTCATATTTTTTATCTATATTACTTCCCAGCAGGATATTACAGAGAGAATCTGCTGATATGACTTTTTTATGCTTCTTTCTTACTAACTTTGTTATAATATTCAGAGCTAAGGTTTCTGACTATGTCCAGATACTCTTGTTGGCTTGGTATTTAACTATATGTTTCAGATTCTCTATCTCCTGAACTTCACATCAGATATAGTAAGCTACTTTGTAATAGTTTGGGTTTCTACACCTAAGTACCTCTAGTACTGGTAAACTTTTGGAGATACATTTAATTAAGAATATTTTTCTATTGCTCTTCCTTATAGAGTTAAAAGCTATCTCTTTGAACTTTTTGAGACACTTCCATAAGGATTTTCAGTAAAAATTCTCTTCTATACCATTGGGTTCCAGTTTTCTAAAAATCTCTGAGCAAAACTACTTGGCTTTGGTTTCCATAGCATTAATTATCTTAGTAAAGGTTTTTAAGGGTATTTTAATTTTCTTGTCTTGCCAGAAGGGGTGAACATCTGTAAGTCACTAAAAATTAAGTCGGTATTTATGATGCTTTTTTCTTTCTACCCTCTTTAGCTAGTTTGTCTGCAAGCTCATTCCATTTATCACCTTTGTGTGCTTGCATTTTGATTAATTGTAGGTTGATCTTTTCCTGATAATAATATCCTTTATACTAGCAATTAGGGAGGAACTCTTACTCTTAAGAATTTGCTTATCTACTAAGTATCCAAGCCCTTTTTCGATGCTTTTGATTGCTTCGTTAGAATCTTGATTTTCTGTTCAATTGGGATTATAAGCAGAATTGTTCAAATTGATGTTAATTTCGTATATAAGAATGATGGCCAAGCTATCAATTAAGACATAACTAATCTACTACAAAATTCTTTTTTCAATTTACTTGAACCTATCCTATTCCTAATTCTTGTGTGCCTACTTCAAGCTCTACCTTACAAGAACCATCTGTGTAAAATACTAATTCCTCCTCTATATAACTCAAATTCTTTTCTAACCTCTTAATTAATTTGTTTTCTACTACTAGATCTAATTTTTCTTTTCTAATCAACTTGATTTCTAGATATTCTATTCTTGTTAAATCTCTGAGTGGACTTTCATTGACCTGTAGAGCTACATCTTCTGGTTGAAAACTATAATTTACGAGTGAAATTTCTAGGTTTCTCTTTCCATCTTCTTTACTTGTAAGATTTAGTAGAGTTGAGAGTATTTTCCTTTTCTTTGTTTTGTGTAAGCAGCTTTCATTACTCAAATCTTCTTTATGATTCCGAATCTCGCACCCTTTACACTTTGTAACTTTTTCATTATTTTGTAACCAGTTCCTCAGTAAAACCCAGTGTTCCAATACGACTTCTTTTTCCATCTTCTTGACTATTTTGCTAATAATTTTCTTATTTGTCGGGAAAACCATTGTCCAAATCCATTCCTTTTTTCTTTTGTCTTTAGACATACAAAAGTTAACTCTAATTGATAAAAGCTTGTTTGTATCAATCCTATTGTATTAGCTATTAATTTTTTGCAATATATTGCTTATAAGCACCTTCCTTTCTACTTTATGGTACCACTTTGCTACTCTACCTCTTTTGAACATATTTCTACAGAGTTTGATCTGTCTTCAGATTAAAAGTTCGTTATTGTCGCTAGTCATTAGTTGATTTAGATAAAAAAAACCTAGCTTGTCTAGTTGCAAAGAAGCTTTCTTTAACAGTAAAGAGTACTCTATTACCTTCGATTTTTCAGAAGGCTTCTATAGATTTTAAGCTCAGGCCTCTTTTCTTTGCCTTTGCCAACAAAAAGCACATTAAGTTATCTTTTCAAAGAGGTTCAAATTTTTCTATATAATCTAAATTCTAAATGTCTGTAGTCAGTCTTGCTTTTGAGCAACCCTGTGCAAGTCTAAGGCATATCACGTTTCCAAAGATGTTCTTTTGGTTTAAGCCTGTGTGTATACTTCTTATTTGTCTTGAAAAAAGTTCTTCACTAAGAAGCTTGAAACCACCCAGATCTTTGTTAATAAAAAAAAATATCGCTTGCTGTTCTTGCTAGACCCAATTTATTTTTAATAAGTCAGAAAAAAAGTTGTTAAATTCTTTTGCTACTCTCTTCTGTTAATTTAACTGTCTGTAACATATAGCATAACTTGGGTAGCAAACAAACATTATAGATATATACAAGTTGGCTCCATGTTGTTTTTTTTTGATGCAAGTGTCCTAGTTATTTGTTTTACAAATTCTTTTGCTTTATTGATCATAGAACAGATTCTCATTCCACTATTGAGCCAAACTCCTAAATATCTAATAATGTCCTCATCTTTTTTTGCTGATATAGCTATTACCAAAAAAGATTCCTTTTTTATTGTCAGCTATATCTTCATTTGAGTGGTCGTTCATAACTATTAGTTTAGATTTACTACTAATAATTTGAATGTTGTTTAATTTAAAAAATTTGTTAGCGATCTTTATGATTGTTTCCATTTGCTTTTTGTTACTTGCAATCTACACTATATCATCAGCATAGGCCAAGGTTGCAATTCTAATTTGGTTATAACGACTTCTGTTTCTACAAATATTTGTAGAAAACTTCACTTTTATGATATAGCCTAACTCATGATTTTCCTAAATTTTGGCGAGTAACGGATCATAGAAAATTCTCTATAATAGTGGTGACAGTACTTCTCTTTGCTCAATTCCACTTTCTGCAACAAAACTTTCTATTAAACCTTCTGCAGTTATTATCTGAATATTCCTGTTTGGGCATGTATTTTTATCACCTAATTTCAGTTTATTAGTAGCCCTACCCCCTACCTTTATATATGAAAATTATCAGGTGTTTATTTATAATTTCCAAAATTTTGATCCCCCTCTCTAGAAAATCAGATGATAAAAGTAGGCTCCCTTTTCAAACAATTCTATTATGAACGATATAATGTTTGAGGGAATTATGAGTCTTTTAAGAGCAAGCTTAAGACTTCAAGCAGAACAGAGTCAAAAGCTTTCTTTATATCTTGCAATAAAAACAAGATTTCTTTTTTTTCATGTTTGCTTTATCTATAAGGCTATTGAGTATTTGAATAGAAATTTCTGTAGAGTCGCTTTTCAATCCTGCAAAGTTTAACCCGCTAAGAAGTGCCTTATCAATACAAATCTTTGAAAGCCTTTTTGTTAAAATTCTAGTAATACATTTCCTATATGAGTCTATTAATGCAATTGGCCGAACATTGTTTAGATTGTATGACTATTAGTATCTTTGGGAATTAAGTATAGTTGCGTTAATTTCCATTTGATTAGCACTACTTCTTTAACTATACAGGCTTTCGCAAGTTTAGCTATGTGCTTTTTCACTTGCATGTTTTATCATAGTATAGCTAATATTCAAAATTCCTGGGGCTTTGTTAGTTTTCAAATCTCTCAACATCTGGTACCACTCTTCTATTTCAACTAGTATGTTTAACTGCTTGAACCATTTCTCTTCAATATCTACTCTTGGTTGGTAAATATCCCTCCATTCTGACTCTAATTCTGAAATTTTAGCTGCTCGTTTCTTGAACTGTTGTTTGAAGTATTTAACTGTTTCCTCCTTAACTGCTTCGTTTTCTACAAGTAGTATTTTCTGTTCACTATTTTGTTTAAAGACTCTATCTAGCATTATTTTTTTATATAGTTTTTCAAGCAGACTTCTTAACATTTTCCCTTAATTATCTTTGATCATCTCACATCTTCTGTTAATATTTTCTTTAATTTCTTTTTTTCTTTATTTTCTAATTCTTCTTCTTGTCTCTTATTTATTATATTTAACCAACCTTTGAGGTCTACTAATTTTCTAATAGTTATTTTTTTTCTATGCATTGAAGGTTTGTATTGAGCTTGGTATTAACTTCTATTAGAGACCTATTTATAATTTCATATTCTGTACACAGAAGCTTATTTTTCTACAAATTAGTAAGATTTCTTATAATTTTCTTTAGATTGGTAGAATACTTCACTAAATCAGTTGTCTTGTCTACTTTCCTTCTTCTATTAGCTAAAGAATTAAGAATTTTTTTTTTGGAATCACTATATTTGCTGCTTGAATTATAAGATTGGCCATATTATTCTATACTTTGTTTATGAAATTAGGTTGTGTATCTTCTATTTTCATTGATAAGAACTCTTGAAAAAGGTTTCTTTTTTCTATTTTCTTGTTTAAAATCTGTCTAGATATCTCCCAACCTTCTTCTTCAGCCTGGTCGAAAAGGTAACAAGTGCAAAAAGATTTTTTCCTGATTATGGCCCTGCTTTTGTGTCCAGTTAAATCTTCTAATCCAATCTGCGCCAAGATTATCTTGTGATCATTTTCTGCATAAAGTTTGGTATCTTGTATCTCTGCACTTATAATGTTGGCAAAAAGATTCTCCAATGTCCAGATTAAATCAATTCTAGTTTTTACTAAGCTATTTGACTACATGAATTCCTTATTGTCTAGGTTCAGTTCTCTAAACATATCTCAGAAATCTGATTTTTTAAGCCATTAAAGATTAGACATAAACATTTTTCCTACTACTGATATTACTATGATCAAGTTTTGCATCAATTATTTGATTAAAATCTCCCAATACTATGAGCTGGGTGTCTTTGCCATGTTTTATATAGTATTCTAAAGTTTTTTTAAAATTGCATTTTCTACTTCCTTGTTGTTAGGTGGCATGTATATCAAACAAACTACCAGTTTTAGCTGCTTGAAGTAAAATCTTGCTATTAACATATATTCTGAAATCCTCTCTATCTTACCCAAATGTTTTTCTCATTTTTTATTAACCAATAATCCTAAACCTGATTCTTTCTTTTTGTTTTCATCTGCATTTGACCAGAAGCTTTTATAAGTTGTTTTGTTCAACAGTGCCAAGCCACCTTCTTTTTTACTAATATTTGTTTCAACTAAACCCAAAATATCTACTTCTTCTATTTCTAACCATTCTAATATTCCTTCTAATTTCCCTTTCTTCATTTTAATTCCATTTATATTAAAGCTTGCAATTTTAATCTTGTTGATTGTTTCTATTTTGTCTTTGTGTTCTGGTGTTTTCCCCAAAGCTGTTTTGAATTGTTTTTGAGGAATCCACTATCTATTTCCTGGGCCTTTTTTTCTCTTTAAATTTGTGAGATTATATAAGTTTGTTTTCTAGCTCTTTCGTTTTTTAAATTCTTCAAGTTCCCCTTTAATGAACTTATCTATTTCAGAACCCTCCTCATATATTATATTTTAAGAAGATGCTGTATTATCTTGTACTGACAATATTTTATTTTTAGGAGAGAACAGAATCTTCTCTTTTCCTTTAGAGATGCCTGGGCGCCTATTAGGAGCAAAGAGCAGGCTGTGTCTGCTCTACTCTTTTATATATTTCTTCTATTTTGGTTAAACGTTTTAAGATTTCTTCTAACACTCTAGATTTTAATAATCCTCTTTGTGTTTCTGAATTTCTATCTAATTTTCTTTGTTATAATCCTATTGTATTCTTTCTTTTTTTCTATTATTATCTTCCTTGACACTCTTATTAACCCTATTGTTGATATATATTAATGGTATTTTCCTTGTGAAATTATAATTTCTTTGTATGGAGCTTTCTTTATATCTATCCTTATAGTTGCATCTAGAGGTATATTTGTTCTCTTTCATAATGATGCACCTGTAATATAAGCAATATAAAATGATATTATTCATAAAAAACCTGAAGATGTTTCAATACCAGAAGAAATTAAACAATAAATTTGTGCTAACCTTCATTTAGACCCAATACAAATTTGTGCAATTCTCTATAATAAATTTGAAATTTTAAATATTATAGCAAAGCAAATTCATTATTAGTGGTCAGTATTTGTACAAGACTTGTACAAATTTGATAATAATCAAGTTATTTCTGCACTTAAATTTTTTAGAACCAATTATGCACCTGGTTGTAAACTTTGCTTCGAATTATTAACTGATAAAACAACTGCAAAAGGGTTTATAATACCTCTATTTAGTTCTCTTTTGTTCATATTAGAAGTTCACTATGATGCAATCTATAAAACTACGAAAGGCTAGTTTGAATTTTATGATCTCATTGGTAATATTGATTGTGCAGGTTTTCCATTAGCATACTTTGATATCAAATACTACAAATTTTTAGGAAAAAGAATCACAAAAGTATTTGAGAACAAATGCTTTTGCAGGTTTTTTTAATTCAATTCAGAGCCACAAGTTAAATTCATTCTATTTTTATATAAACAAAGACTTTGCTAAGATAAATACAGCAAAAGAGACATAGAGAACCCTGAAAAACTCAATACAATTCAAATAATTTTAAAAAAAAAATTTTGTATAGAAATTCATCAAACTTTGCATTTTTATATAGTAAATTTTCAAATTTTGCTCTATTTTATACATTTATTTGGCTAAAATACTGCAAACTCAGATCTGAGTTGTATCAGAATTCTTTGGGTCCTAGGCATTGCCACAAGCTGATATACAATTATATCAAGGCATTTAAACGTGCAATAACAAAAAAATTAAAAAGTAAAAAAAGAATACAATATATTCATTATCAGCCCAAAGAAGCTATTGCTGAGTTTAGTTTTATTAATCCTAATTTAAACCAGACTTGAAACGTTCAGAGCTAGAGTATTACCAAGTTTGCCTATTAAATCTACAAAATGATGTTATAAATCTTATTAAAAAACATTTTAATTTACACCCAAAAATACCAGTTAATGCAGATAGTATATTTTTGACATTTGCAAAGATTTGAGAAAATACAGTACTTGAAATATATAATTTTTGTGTAAATAATAATCTTATAATATTATGGTCATACCTGTGGTCTTCATAGTATAAAATATCAAGATAGTGTCTTTGGGTACATTCAATGTGAGCAACAATTCCAATCAGTAAAACAAATATGATGATAGAAGTATATTGGAAGATACTCAAACATTGTTATCTCTACTATTTTAATAGACTGAGAGTAGATTACCTTGTATGGATTATTTGTTCCTGGGATTTACCTAATCAATCAACACATTTTTAACAAATTCATCTTGGTCAATTACGTTGGGTGATTGAAAAGTCTTGTCAATAAATCAATATCTCAATCAGTTTCAAAGATATGGTTTTAGAAATAATATATATAAATATAGTAATTATAATTAATTTGTAAAAAAAATTTTAACTATTTTTAGCAGACAGTTTTTAAAATATTATATTTTTAATTTTATATCTAAAAAATATTTTTTTTTTATTTGTGTTACTGTAAAACAGGCACCCAATATGACATTATACCTTCTATTTTCTAATAATGCTATAACTAACTATTTCAAATTAATTTACTAGCTAGAGTAGGTTGAAGGGAACCTCGGTATATGACCTGACATTATTGTATACAGTTTGTTAGAGAAAACCCTTGTAGAAACCATTTTTCTATAAAGGAAGAAAAGTCTATATGTGATGTATCTGGTGTGGCTGTAGTTGTTGTATGGGATGTATTTGGAAAGAAATATTTCTTTCTTTTCATTTTTGAAGTAATATTACGAGCATGTTCCCATTGGTGTTGAGAGATATTTTGTAGGGACCAAATAGTATTTTGAAACCAATCTAAAAGATTATTAGACAGGGAAGTAAGGAATAATTTAGTTTGTTTAGTAGTAAGTAATTTGATATTTTCAAAAACATTAGAAGAATAAATTCCAATAATATAGTAAAGGAGAGGATTATATTGTGAAGTATGTGTATGAAGTGTGAAGTGAAGAAGAGTATTGAGAATTGTTAATGGAGATATGGTAGTAATTTTGAGAAAAGTAAGTGTATCCGTAATTATATTAATAACAGATTGTTGAATATTATTGTTATTGTTTGAACAGAGGAGTAAGTATAAAGTATCTTCAGTATCTGAACAGCGGCAGCATTTTGATATAGAATATAAGTAAGGATAGCGAATATGAAGATTTTCCATAGTTGGAAGATTGTTAGTTAAAATTTTAATTCTAAAAAAAATATTTAAAATGATTGTGTTCAAGTGTATTTAGTATATCAAAACATAATGTCCAATTAACTTTAGGTATATTTTTAAATATTTTGAGGGTAGACCAGGAATATAATTCTTGTATAGTATATATATTTTTGATAAAGGTTCGTATTTTGAAAGGAATAAGATGACTATGCCATTGAAAATAGATTGGTAAATTTAGAACATTATTAGTAATTTTAAGTATTGGTTTATTAGTTCCACGTTTTGCAAGTAAGTTTGCTTGATTGTAAAATGAGTTAAGGTGTGATTTGACTTTGTGTAGAGTGAATGAGATGTTTTTGATAGATTTAATTTGATTAATAATGGATATAATGTCCCAATTTTTGTTTTGTATAGGTTTGGAGAAGTGTATTTGTTTTAAATTTTTGATTGTAGTATTGTTAGTTAAATGGATATTTAAATGGCTATTATTGGGAGTTGCAAGAAGGAGAGAAATAATTGCTTCAAGTTCAGTTCGTGTTGTATCAGAGTATGAATTAGTTGCTGCATTAAATTTGATAGAAGTGTTATTTTCACAGATCCAGCCAATCCCAGATTTGATATTTGATGTTTGTATTTTGTATTGAGGCATTAGTATAAAAGTGAAGTTCCTGTGAACTGAGATTTTGAATAAGTGGTAGAAGGCTAGTAAGTTGATGTTGATAGGTTGCATGATTGGTTACATTATGTATAAGTTGTATTTCTTGTGTAGGGATATAAATTTGTGGTATAGAAGGAGAAGAAGTTGTGGTATTGGTAAGGTTGAATATATGGATTAGAGCAAGAATTTCTTTGTAATCTATTTGAATATATGTTGGATTATTAGATATATTAATTTGGTTATAGGGCAGATTAAATGATGAGAAAGTATTTGAAGAAAGAAAGGTATTGGGTAGTAGTTGTGTAAAGCCTGAGTCCGAAGGTTTCATGTTATATATTGCAGTTTTTGATAGAGAGGTTTGATGTGATAAGAAAATATTATTGTTAGAGTTATAGTATATTTGTGTAAGGGAAAAAGGATTAGAAGATAATAAAGGAGAAAGAAGATATATTGTATTAATAAAGGAGTTAATTGAGGGTAAGTAGAGATGAGACCAAGTAGTTATGATTGTTTTTTCTTGTATGAAATTAAGAATATTAGAAAACCATAAAGGTTGCCGACCCTTAGTGGCTTTGTTAGTACGTAAGTAAATATTATTCCATGGAAGAATATATTTATTGTTTGCAGTAGTGATTTGTTCAATAAATAATAACCAATTATTTCTCAAACTATTGATTATAGAAGTTTGTAGTTTTGAAGAAAGTATATCATAGATTAGATGTAGATTAGAGAAGAAATCTGGAAGGTGGGAATTAAGTGAAAGATTTGATAATGTAATATTTTTTTTATCTAATTGTGAGAGTTGAAAGATAAGTGTAAAGTTTTTAGTTTTATGAATATGGGAGATGAGTAAGTTTTGGGTGAGATTGGGAGACCATACTTTGGCTAGCCATGATTTAATACGTGTAAGACCAATATTTTTAAGGATTGGACTAGAGTTAAAGATACGTTCAATATTGGTAGCACTTGTTTTTTGAATCAAATTGCTAAGGGTTGGTAAATTAAATATTATAGGATTAGTAAGAACTATATTGTTAGTGTTTTTGGCAATAGAAAGCATTTTCTTGGTTTGAATAGTAAAAAGGCAGGATAGTTTGGTTTGGAGGTTATTGTGAATAATGCATATTTGTAGAAGGTATTCAATAGAGGGTTGGAGTATGAGGTTAAAAAGAGACGAGATTTGTAAAGGTGTAAGTTTTTTGTATTTTATTAGACAAATAAAGTTTTCAATTTTGTTAATAATGGTATCAAATGTTGGTTTGGTTGAGCCATTTCCATCAAGATAGATACCTAAATATCTAATGACATCATTAGGTTTTCTGGATAGAATAGGTTGATTATTAAATAAAAGAGAAGTTGTTTGGGATCTATAGGATTTAGGTCGAATATGAAGTAGATCAGATTTTGAAGGGTTAACTTCTATATTATTAATTTTGTAGAGTTCAGATGTGTCATTAAGAATATTTTGTATAGTAGTAGAGCTTTCACAAAGCCATGTTGTATCATCCATGTAGGCTAATAGTGGGATTAAAATACTACTAGTAGTAGTATTAGTAATTATATCAAGAGGGGATTGTGAGTTAATTTTGAGTAAATAGATTTGGTATTTTTGATGGATAAAGGTAAGGATTGGGTCGTAGTAAATTTTCCAAAGTAAAGGAGAATAGGTTTCTCCTTGTTCTATACCAGACTGGATATTAATAGGGGAGGTAAGACCATGAGCAGTAATAATTCTTGCTTGTCTTGATGAGTGTAGTTCAGTAATTAGATTGATGCCTGAACTAGGAATACCAATTCTTTTGCAAGTATCTTGTAGTCATGAGATGTTGATTTTGTCAAAAGCTTTTGACATATCTTGAAAAAGAATCCAGGCTTCTTTGTTGTGTATTTTATAGTGTTCAATAGTATTATGGAGAATTTGTATAGGAATATAAGTTGAGGAGTTTTTGGAAGCAGTGAAATTTAGGTTAGATAAAAGATGATTATTAGAGATAATTTGATCTAAACGTTTAGTAAAGATTTTAGTAAAGGTTTTTTTGAAAGGTTCAATAATAGAAATAGAGTGAACTTGATTGAGAGTAAAGTCCCAGTTAGATTTTTTTGGAATAAGGAAAATATTAGAGGATTTCCAGTCTGTAGGAACTTTTTGAAGTTGGAAGCATTTGTTAAAGAATTTTTTAAAAAGTATTTGTGCTTTGTAACTAGCATATTTGATATGTTCATAGCAGATTTCAGAGGGCCTTGCTGCTTTTTGGTTTGGAAGATTTGTTAAGATATCTTGCCATTCTTGGTTTGTTATTTCCTGAAATAAGTTATTGTAGTATTTTTCATATTCGGGATGTGGTTCATAGAGATAGTAAAATTCAGAGGAGGGTGATATTGGTTGGAGAGGTTTTTCTTTAAAGTATTCAGTGAAGTGATTATAAATTGCATTAAGAATTTCGTTATGTTCTGTAAAGAGTGAGTTTTCAAGAGATAGTCTATCAATATGTATATTATTGTATTTTTCAAGGATTTTTTTGTAAAAAAGTTTTGGAGTTTCTAGAAAGGATTTGTTACGGTTTTCAATTTTTTGTTGAATTTCTTTGTAGGTAGTTTGTTGTTGTTGAATATTAAGGGCAGTTTTAATTTGTTGGAATTCTTCTTTAATTTGTAATAAGGTAGGTGTTGATAATTGAAATAGGCAGTCAGAGTATTGTGAAATATATTTTTTACAGAATGAAAGAAAGTTAGGGAGGAAAAGTGATTTTGAGATATTGTATTTCTTTAAATCTATAGAAGAGAGAAGTTTGTTTTGATGTTGAAGTTTCTTTAATTTCTTTAATAGTATTAATTTTGTGAAAAGGAATATATTTGGTAGCAGCTTTAATAAGAGTTTTTTGAAGTTTATTCTAGAAATTGTTAAGTTGGTTTGGTTAGCGATTTGATCTATTTGTATATGTAGTTTTTGCAAATTGAGTGTGGCATAATTTTCTAGATCTTTTTTGGAGCTATTTTTCCAGAGAAATTTTTTTTTTTTGTGTTGTTTGTGTGGTTTTGGTTTGTTAATTATAACAGATAATTCTAGTGTGATAGTATTGTGATCTGATTCAAAGAGATTGTTTAAGAGAATATCTGTATAATCTATATTTGTAATACTCAGATTAGTCCAGATTTGATCTATTCTACTCTGAATATTTGAACGTTGAAATGTAAAATTTTGGGAGTTTGGGAAGAAGAAACGATAGATATCCTTATATTGGTGACTAATAAGATATTTAATAAGTTGGGTTTCAGGAATTGATGTTTTCTTTGATGGTGAGCGGTCAATACGAGGATTAAGAACACTATTAAAGTCTCCCATAATTATATATCGATATTTAGAATTTTGGCACAGTGTGATAATTTGTTCTTGTATTTCTTTTCGGAGTTGTTTTTTCTCAGTAGTAGGAATATAGATTTGAAGCAGTCTAATAGGAGTGTTTTTAAAATGAAGGTCAAGACCTATTATATGGCCATTAAAATTGTGAGTATGAGCAACATATTTAGAGATTTTGTTATGGATAAAAATCTCTACACCAGCTTGATGTGGATTAGAAAAGGAGCTCCAGAAGCTAGTATAGTTTTTGATTTTGTTGTTTAAGAATTTGCCATCTTTTTGGGTTAAATGAGTTTCTAAAAGACCAAAAATATCATATAGGTTTTGGTTTAAAGTTTCTTCAATTAGGAGTTTTTTTGTTGGTTGTAAAAGACCATTTGTATTAAGTGAGGCTATTTTTATAGGAATTGAGATATATTCAGGTTCAAGTGTTATAGTTTGATTTGGTATATATAGAGGTATATTAGGATTGTTCATATTAGTTTGAGTATCAAATGTAGGATTTGTATTAGTATTGGAATTTAATGTTGTATAATGTTGGGTTAGGTGTTGAGAAAAAGAGATTATCTGTGAAGATTGGTATTTGAAATTTGTTATTGGGTGATTTAAGTTCTACATCAGAGTAATATAATAAATCTTCAAAAGGTGGGAATATTATATGATCTGGTATAAAATTTTCATATGGAAGGTATATGTGTGCTTCTGTGAAAATATGGTCAAATCGGGAATGTGGTTTGATAGAAATTTTTATATATTGGTTTGAATAGAACATAGGATAATATTCTTGAATATAATTCAAAAAAGAACCCACAGTTTGTGGAGAAGGGAGTGCTAGTAGTCTATGGTAGTAAAGAAATTTGTTATAACATGCTTTTGGGTCGTATATTTCAAGGAGGTTAAGATTGGGATTGATATAGTTTCTTTCACTTAAAGAGTTTGTTGGTAGTTCAATTTCTTCATCACTGAAGTCTTTTTCAAGTAAGGATTCATTATAGATTTCTGATATTGGGTAGTTGTTAGAACTGGTAGCAGTTAGTGATAGAGAAGTATTAAAGGAGAGTTGTACTTCAGAAGGTGATGAAGATATGGTATCTGAAGTACTATAGTTGTCTTCTGTAAAAGCACTTGCCGTATACTCGGTTCTCACAGTTGTGCAAGAAACTAAAGTCTGCTCTGTACGTTGAGTCTGACTGTTGTTAATTAGTTCTTCAATGTAAATAGACTTATCCACCTGTCTACTTACATCATTCTCTTCTAAAAATGGCCCATTATCAATGGAGGACATTATAGTTCTAGAAGCAGTGGCTGCATTCATGTGTTCTACAGAAGACAAATTTAAAAAGGGTTGTAGGATAAGGTTTGGTTAATTTGAGAGTTAAGGATATTAGCATATGTTTGTTTAGGAGGGGATAACTTGTCTGATTGTTTGGAATCTGGTTCAGTATTAGTATTGGCTACTATATTAGGATTGAAGAAAAGAGTAGTATCTTGTATTTGGGGAGTTGTGAAGTTAATTTGAAATTTGTCTTTAATAATATTTTCTGCTTCAGAAAGGGCATTTGATTTGTAGTATTGGAGAATTTGATAATATGTAAATTTTTCTTGTTTTATAATAAAGTAGTATGTAATAACACGAGCAAGATAGTAGGTATTAATAGGTGTAGATGT
>QKWP01002674.1:0-27990 GCA_003550325.1 Gigaspora rosea | reverse complement strand
TATTTTTATAAATTTTATAAATAATATTAATAATTTTATAATAATTATTTCTTATAACTATTCTATTTTCATATAAAATTATTAAATTTATTTAAAACAAAAAAATTTTAATATTTATTATATAAATAAAATTTTATTACTAAATTAAGTAAATAAATTACTATATATAGTATGATATACATAAATTTTTAACTTATAATAAAATTACTTGAAATAATTATAAAAAAAATTTATTTATATAAATTTTAACTATATAGATATTGTTGATTATTTTGGGTATAAAATTTTTTTTATTATATAAAAATTTTTACTATTCATAATATTTTTTTAAAATTTTATTTTAATAAATTCCAATTACTTAAACTAGCAATTTTTAAACTAAATTTTCTCAACAACTACCTAATTAACTAATTAAAATTTTTTTTGCAAATTCATCATAATCACTATATTTATATATATTAGTTTTAAAATTGTATCTTTAAAAATGATTAAAATAATGATCTACTGACAAAACTTTTCATACGCCCCACGTAATACCAAAGTAGTTCAATGAGTTCAAAAAAATTAGAATCAACTTGCTGCAAGGCCAATTGCTAATAGTATAGAAAAACATTATGCAGTATTTAAATTGTTGGATGTACAGTTATCCTTTATTTCTATATAGTCGATTTCTTATTTGTAAGCATTTAATTCACTGAGCAATTAAGAAAGCAAGACTATATAATCCAGAAGGAATCTGGCTTATTTATGAAAATTTCAAACAATGAACAGATTATCTATTCCTTGTTTGGGACGGCAATGAATTACAAAATATTATTTTTATACCTAATTTAAACTTATAACAGCAATTCTTACAACAGCAATCTTCACAACAACAATTCACATAGCAGCAATCCTCATATCAGCAATTCACTATTTTTTCTGCTAATAGCGATAAAGGTGTTAACCTGGATATCCATCTACAGTGTAAAGCTAAGGTGGCTGAATTAGAATACTTAGCAAAACATCTTAGAGAAGAATTGGCTATTAATACTTACAGTATATAAAAAATGTAGTTAATAATATGGACCGTGTATTCACCATAATAAATGATATCAAATAATCACAAAATAATTCAAAGCATACTAATACATAGAATGTGAAAATATGGACAATGCTTTGCAATAATGAGTTATTTAAAACAATCATTTAAAATATAATTTTATAAATAAATAACTATACCACTTTTCATATAATATTAGCTTGCATATCTTCAGTAATTATTACATCTCGAGAATTTAAAGATATATTAATTTGTAAAATTAAAATAATTAGAATTTTTATTATATCTTATTTGTATATAAAAACAGTTTTATATATACTTACAGTTACTTTAGTAAAGTTGTTTGAATGAAGTTAAATGTTCTAAAAAAAAGATCTATTAATAAATATTGCAATTATTGTTAGAATTCATTAATTACATATCGGCGGATCAGCGTAACATGTCAGCTCGACCAATCATGATCGAGAATTATCAAAAAAATTTTACACAAAAATTTATTACAAAGTGAATTTTCACAAAAATGGCCTTTTTAACCAGCTTTGTATTTATAATTAAGTACATAGAAAATTACGAAATTTATATATTTAATTATAAGCCAAAAGTATATTAAAAAGGCCATTTTTTTAAAAATTAGCTTTTGAATTTACCCTTGTTAGTTACCAACCCATTTCTCAATGCCCAACCCATCCTAAAACACCTGAATATTTCAACAAATGATAAAAGTACTTCTTTCTACAGCTTAGTATAGCTCTTTTGTTAAGTTTTATTGGTTTTTTAACTTGTCTAGGCGTCAAAAAGGCTCTTTTGTTGGTTGTAACAAGTACTTTGTTTGTTAGTTTTTTAATATTACTTAGGAGCAAATTTTTGTGTAACAGTTTATTAACAATTATGCTGATCCGCTAATATGATAATCAGTAAAGAAAATTATAATCTAATTGAAAAGAATTGACAAAAGAAAATAAAAAATAAAACTTAAAACTTAGAAACAAAAAAATTTTAATATAATCGAAAAGAATTGATGAAAGAAAAAGTTAAAAAAAAACCTAGAACTTAAAAGCAAAAAAATAAAAGAATAAAATAAAATTAATCAGAAACTAATAATTAAAATAACTATCAAATACTTAAATGCTAAAATGCTAAATTAAATACTATATACATAGTTTGTCATATTAAAATTT
Source organism: Gigaspora rosea (assembly GCA_003550325.1). Classification (NCBI taxonomy): domain Eukaryota; kingdom Fungi; phylum Glomeromycota; class Glomeromycetes; order Diversisporales; family Gigasporaceae; genus Gigaspora; species Gigaspora rosea. The sequence goes on along the minus strand of QKWP01002674.1, from coordinate 25,770 downwards.
GCTCTTTATTAGTTGTAGTCAAAAAATTCTATTAATTAGTATTAGTATACTTTTTAAAACTTTACAACTAGAAAATTAATATTAATTTCACAATATATCTGTGAACGTCAATATTTAGTGAAATAAAAGAAGAGAGAAAATCAATTTTGCATCGTCGTACAATATAAATTAGACAATATAGTATATACGTACGTATGAAGCAGGTAATAATAATTATGATATGAATGTAACAAAACCATGTTATGCAGTGATCTATGTCACATGATACAGAAAATCTGTACTGTGCGCTGTTTCTATTTACTTACCTAGAAATCAGCTGATTTCTAAAAGCCCTCTTACTATATATATTTATCACATATCGCCACTGGCAATTATTGCTGGTTATACGATTAGTTGATCAGTGTATAAATATGTATTGTTTTTTTTGTACAACTTAGTATGTTTTGTTTTTTCATTACTAATTAGTTTTTTTTAATTTTTTAGCGCCGCTAATCTTGTTGTTGGTATTGTCGTCGCTTTTGCTATGTTTTCATACTGCTAATTCGTCACTGGTATCGTTGTTGGTGTCATCATTGTTTGAAGGTATCAGAATTTTGCTAATGTTGCTGGTTATTTCTTTCACTTTTGCAGGTTCGTGTGGTTTTGCTTTTATTGGTCGTTGTTTTCACAGATATGTCGATGTTTTTTTTTCTTTTGATGATGCTGTCATTTCACTGGTGCTGCTTGCCAATTTAATTAGTTCTTTCTTTTTTAGTATCCTATTGTCGCTGATGGTGCCGTCAATTTTGGTATTGATTTTCATTGCTGGTGTGTGTATTTTAGTATCTTGGGTCGCTAGTGTGTGTATTTCAGTGTCTTTCGTCACTGGTGTGTGTATTTCAGTGTCTTTCGTTGCTGGTGTCATCGATTTTGGTGTCTATTTTATAGTTGGTACTGTCCATTTCGGTGTTTCTTCTTTCTGTAATTCTTCGTAAGTTTTAGTTTTCTTTGTTGTGTTTCTAGCCTTTTATTTCTTATATTTCGTTACTCATGCACTTTCATTTTCTCCGGCGAACCTTCTGGTAGGATCTGTTTACAAGCAATGCGTTTTTGAAACATACAATAGTAGATTTTAATATATTTATTAAAGTTTATATTGTAGACGTTAGAGTTAGGTTTAGTTTTTTTTTTTGATGTTAATGATGAGACCTTGCTCTTATCTTTATTAAATTTAATGAAAACTATTTACAATTGGAAAAAACTTTAAATCTAATGCTAAGAAAAAGAACTTAGACATATAGCTAGATAAAAAAAAGTAGATCTAGTACTTATCTGTGGCCTAAACCAACCAGAGTGTCCAAGGCTCATCTAGATTTGGGGATTAGTTAGTATACTTAAAGAGTGTATAAGATATTTAATTCAGTAAGAGTACCAATATTCTACTTTCTAAATAGAGGTATTTGTAATAGAATTATTATTATTAGTTTGAGTTAAATGTGTAGTAATTACAGAAAATCCAGAAGATATAGGCTGGTTTTGTGAAGTTGTTTGTTGGTATTGTGATCTTGAAGTACAGTATGGAATCCAAATTTTTGTATAGATTTGTTGGTTAAGATGAAGTAAAAATTTAATTGTAAAAGAGCTAGCAAGTTTTGAAGATAAAGTAATTTCTTGTATTATGTTTATTAATTCTAGTAGAATAAGACCTGATAGAGTTGAGTATAATGAAGGCTTATGTAAAAAATGATGGATTTGAAAACTATCAAGTTTTAAAATTTGGGAGTAAAGATTTTTAGTCTGAGTTGGGGAAATATCTAGTTTGTTAGAACTAAATATTTGGTTTAAAGAAATATTTATAAAGTTCAGTAATAGATTGGTATCTGGACAGAGGGCCTAGTGCAAAGCACTACTTGCCCGTTGGCATATATGACAAATATTGGGGTATGATGGATATCTTTTATGAAGGATATGTGGGAAGGGAAGCTCATCTAGTAATAATTTGACTCTAAAAGATTTTAGAATAGAAGATTGAAAGCTGTGTGAAAAATTGGTAATTTTTTTGGTTATTACTAATATATAACTATGAAGCATTCTAGTTAATAAGTTGTGAGATTGAGTTCTATTGTTGAAAGCAGTTTTGTAATGTCCACCATGCAATTATATGTGCTCTGCAAATTGTTCTGATGCTACTACATATGGGAAGTTCCATTGGGTAGTTATCTGAAGTTGGTGTGTACTAAGGATTATATATATTGTTTGGATTAAAAATAAGATAAGGTGCTATATGATGATTACGTGCTAGTTGGTTAGCTTTGTTGTTAAAATCATTATCTTCATGTGCTCTAACTTTGTACAAAGTGATATTAAGATTATATGATTTAATTAGATTAAGTAGTATATTCCAAATTGACCAGTAGGGGATATTTAAGAAGTTTGAAAGTGGCATAGTATTGATTAAGTTTTGGAATTTAGATATAACTGATTGTGAGTCTGTATAAATTTGGATAGTACAGTTTCTGGGAGCTGTACTAATTGCAGCTAAAATTGCAAGTAATTCTGCTTTAAATGTGCATGGCCAATTGCTTGAAAAGTGTGTATAATATTTTGGTTATCTAATTGTATCCAGCCAATTCCCATAGAGCGCTAAGAGTTGCTTAAATTAATAACAGAGCCATCTGTATAAAAAGTTAGTTCTGAATAACTACTATTATAATTTGTAAAAGTCTGTAAAGTATTACAAGCTTGACTTGGTTCAAATATAGAAGGAAGTTGTGTAGTAGAAATATTAAGATTTGGTAGTGGTGGTATTTAAATTGGGTTTCTAAGTGCAATTGAGTATATAAGATCTAGAAAATTAGCATTTAAGTTAATTGTTTTGTCAGAATTTAGTCTGCCAAAGAATTTAGTAGCATGACTAGTAGGTATTAGAATAGTACATTTGTTTTTGATTATTTTAGTATTAAGAGGACAGTTACTATATGATGATATAGTAATTGGAGGAGTTGGATATAAGTTTGTAAATTGTATTTGAAAAGAATATTGCCAGTGTGTTATTAGTGTAAAGTCTAATGTAGTTGGTTGGTGATGAGTTTTGCCTATAATGACTTGATCATTTAACAGTGTAATAAGCCAAGGTTTGGCATGTTTTGAAAAGTAACCAGTAGTATAGCTATAGTAGTTTGTAGGAGGTAGATTTATATGTGAGTAAATAGTGCGTTTATAAGAGTGGCTAGTAATTTTATCTTCTAGAAAGGTAAACCATTGAGGGGTTCTACCTTTAGGAATTCTATGTAGTCTTGGTGAAATGTGTTTCTATTATAATAGACATGAGTTGTCATATGTTGTGAGTTGGTCAAGAAAAAGTAGATAGTAATGCTAAATTTGTTTTTTAAAAGTTGTATATTTAGGATGTGAAGCCAGAATAGATTCCAAAGAAGTTGAACCTTCTTGGATTACAAAAAGAATATTGTAATAAGAGTTAGTACTTATTGACTAGTTTAGGTGTTTTAAGAGCTGGATTATTTTAAGAGTTGTAGTTAATTTGTTAGGACCATCAATTGCAGGATTAGGGTGTAAAAAAATACTAATAGGTGACCAAAAGTTATTTTGAAGTTGTTGAACTCTAATAAAAGTAGTAATACTTAATAGATTGTTGTTGTTTAATCTCTTAATAAAGTTAGATATATGATGTTGGAGTTGAATGTCCCAGATATTTTTAATATTGTAAATTTGAGGGTGGAGTAAAGTACTAGTAGGGATTGTACGGTTGAGTTTGGCTTTATTCTTGATTAATCCTATGTGCTATGTTAGAGTTTTGTTACATGTTGGCTGACTTAGTACAATATTTTGTAACCGGTATTCTATTGTAGGAATAATGACAGTATTAATAATATAATATGCTTGGGTGTCTGTAATTTGTTTTGTACGAGCAATTTGTATAAGCTGGTTTGATTCAGCAATTATAAGTCGAGTTTGTTGAAATTGGTTATTATCTAATGTAAACCAACATCCAAGAAATTTAACAGGCTGTTTTGGTTGTTGTAAAAGAAGAGGGTGATTGTTATAATAATTGGGGTGTAGTTTTGTTGCTTGATATTGGTTAAAAGTATTGATTTGGCTGGATTAACTTGAATATTTGCTATAGAATAAAAAGACTCTGCAATAGTAAGTATTTTGGAAAGCTCTGTTTGGGATAGTGCTATCCATAAGGTATCATCCATATAAGCTAGCACAGAACGTTTGGTTTGTAAATTGTCAGTTGAAAAATTTTTAAGATTGGTAAACCAAGATGTTTCAATTGTATAACCAGGTGAGTTAAAGTATATATAAAAGATAAGAGGATCATAGTAGATTTGCCAGAGAAGAGGTATTATTGTTTCTTTTTGGTCAATACCATTTTGTATATTGTAAGACTGTGTAAGCCCCAAATTAGTAATAACATTGTTTTGTCGGTTGGTTAAAATGTTAAAAGAGTATTAACAATATTAGTGGGCAGAAATAGACGTGTAAGGGCATGTTTTAAAAGAGTAAGATTTACAAAGTCATAAGCTTTACTCATATCTTGTGATAGAAGCCAAATCTCTTTGTGGTTACAGATTGTATCTTTTATAAAATTGTTGAGGATATAAATAGGGATGGATGTACTATTTCCAGGAAGAGCAACATAGTTATATAGTGAAAGAATAGGATGTTGTGAAAAGACATGATTTAGTCTATAAATAATGATTTTGGTATAGATTTTTCTGTATGTTCAATAAGGCTTATTGGACGTGTAAGATTGAAATTACTATTAAAGGAATTATTTTTTGGAATAGGAAAAATTCTTTCTCTTTTCTATTGTTTGGGAATTGAGTTTTGTATAAGACATCAGTTGAAAAAGAATTAAGGATAGTAATACTAGTTGAGTTGAAATGTTTGATCATTTCATAGCTTATGCCTATAGGACCACAGGCTTTAAGTTGAGAGATTGTTTGGATAACCTCTTCTTCTGTTATAGGCAGAGTTAATGGAGTATACCATTCAGACTTAATATGTGGTAGTGGATGGTATTGTTGGTGCCAAAAATTATTAAATAAGTTTTGATTAATAGGTGAAATGCAGTCTAGTTATTGAAATGTGACTGGATATGTTGTTTAATTAAAGTTGAATCAGTAATAAGTTGGTTTTGAAGCTTAATATTTGTAAAATGAACAGGAGGTTTGTACCAGTAGCGATCAAGTATACTATTTATAGTCTGTGTAGGTTTAGTTACAAGAGATTCATATCTTTTTTCAGAGGCTTAGTTAATTTGTTGCCGAAGAAGAAGAGAGTATTCTAAATGGTATGCATGATATATTTGTTTCCAAATACTTTGTGCATGTAGAAGCCATATTTGAATTTGATCAAAATCAAGCGATGTAAGAAAGTTGAGATTACACTTTGTTTTTGAGTTGATAAATAAAATGTGTAAATTGATATGAGATAAATAATTAATAAAATAGCTTTTTAAGAGTTTAATAAGATGTTTTAGTTTTTTGAGACTAGTATGAAGTGCAGTACAGTGTGGTGTATATTTGTAGTTATAACTTCGTTTATGAGTTTTTTTGTTAGGAATTTTTTGAATTGCAGCTTGTATAGTACAATATTGTATTTTATGCCAGGTTGTATCAATACTTTCTTGTAAGTTAGTTGAGAGTGGAACTTGGTTTTTGGTGAATAGCTGAGATAATAAATTAGAGTACTCTGTCCATTGATCTGAGCTCATTGTTTTGTAGTTGAAAATTCTTTGACTAATCCCAGTATGAAGGCGTGAAGGTTTGCTATAGGCATTAGGAAATGTCCAAGAGGTAAATAGAATAAGATGGTCACTAAGAGTACTAGTTTGGCTATTATTTAGATTATAAGAAAGAAGAAATTGTATATTGAATGAGTCAGTCCAGATATAGTTTATTTTGCTATTATTAATTCTATTTGACCAAGTATAGTGTGTATTGTTATAATGGGCTCCAATACCAAACAAGTTTAAGCGATATAAAAAGTTTATAAGTTTATATTTTGATGCTAAACTAGTTGTGTTATCATGTGTGTTAAAGTCTCCTAGGATTATAGGGTGTAGATTAGATTGTTGAGCCTGTAAAATCCAGTTGATAACCTGATTTTGAGTTTGGTTTCTTTTGTTTGAATCAGTAGATGAAAGATAAACTGATATAATATGAAGCTTAATATTGCCTTTGAAAAACAAGTCCAAAGCAATAGCTACTTCTGAGTGAGTATGACAACTGTGTACATGAGGTTTAAGATGGTTGCGAATTATAATGGCAGTGCCTTCAATTGAACTTTCAGAATTTGCCAGTAGTAGGTAAATAAATTATTGTTGCAAAAAGAAAGTTTTGTTTTGGATGAGATTTTAGTTTCATTAATATATGCAATTGATATATTGTAGTTAATACAGTAGTTTTGCCAGATTTGCCTTTTGGAAGCAATATTAAAACCTCTAACATTGTGTGTAACAATGTTTAGGTGCAAGTTTTGCATAAGGTCTTGGGTATTAGAAGAAGAGCCTCTACTTGGAGAATTGTTATTTGTAGTTGGTAAACTATTATAAGATAATAAGGTAGAAGAAGGTATAGGATAGAAGAAGTCATCAATAGAAGTTGGTAATTGAAAATTGGTATTATTGCTAAAGCTCAAGTCAAACTGGTAAATGATTTGAGTTCGAGTTTGTAAAAACAATGTAAATCATCAAAAGGTGTGAAAAAGTGGCCCGGTATAAAGTTCTCATAAGGTAAATAGATGTGTGCCTCCATAAAATAGTAACTAATTTGGGGATAAGGTTTTATAAAAATCCTAATATATTGGTTGGAGCAGTACATTGGATAGTTTTCTTGTATATATTCTAAAAATAAACCTACATTTGTAGTGAAGGAAGAGTTTGTAGTCTGTGTTAATAGAGGAATTTATTATAGCATGCTAGTAGATCATATATTTCAGAAGTTTCTGAGTATAAATTTGTAGAAGTATCTTCTAGCAAAGGATTTGTATATAATTCAGTATTAGTGTTTTCATTGTTATCTGGTAGCAATTCATCATCAGGATAGGTAGCAGTTAGTAGTGAAAAGGTATTGGAAGAGAGTTGTACTTCAGAAGGAGATAAAGATATGGTATCTGAAGTATTGTTAAAATCTTCTGTAGAGGCGCTCACCATTTTAAGCTCGGTTCTCACAGCTGCGCAGGATACCATAGCCTACTCTGTACATTGGGTCTGGCTATCATAAATCTGGTCCTCTACGTAAATAGCTTTCCTGCCCACCTACTTACATCATTCTCCTCTGAATATGGCCCATAAAAAGTGAAGGACATTTTAATTTCAGAGGCGGCAGCTGCTTCTATGTTTTCTACAGAAAAATTTAGTGAAAAGATTGGTGGGGTTCTTGAGGTTGTTTTGAAGTGGAATTTTTTATATTTGATAATGGGTTACACAGGTCAAATATGAAAATATCAGACAAACCATCTGCTATCTGATATTTCTATATTACATAACGATAGTTTAACAAAGTATCATTAACTAAAACAACTGGTTTATATGTTGCCAAAATCTGTCTGATATTTTGATTTTTTATGAGAAAATTTTAGATAAATATTGAAAAGGCCAATATTTTGAAGAAACTTAGATGATATTTTGGTTATTATATCAGGAAAATTTTAATCAAATAGCGACCAATATCAGCTAACATCAGCTAGCTTATGTTGAATGAAAGTGCATTATAATATCAGTGATAGATCTGTGAGGTTTCTGCTATTTTTCTAAAAATATTAGCTATCAGATATCTGTATACATCGATATCGATATAATAAATTAAACTCGAAACATTAAGATCATGAGCGTAAATAGAAATTTTTATTATCCAGATATTCAGATGATCCTCTTAGTTAAAGATTCTTCAGTTAATAACATACAAATAAAAAACTAAAAAACTAGTATTTTACAGCTTTAAGCAATTATTATATAAGAGAATGTATATGTATGTAGTCTTTATTTAAGGATGATTTCATATAGTATATATTAGATTGTGAACTAAGGGCGAGAGCAATCCTTATATACTTATTATTTTTCATAATGTTTATGCTAAGATGGTAATGTCTATATTATTAAGTATGACTCATATATGCTTTCCAGCAAGCAACTCATTTTATCAAGTTTATACAAGCACCAAAATATCGAGTATATATATGTCTATACATGTTAATATAGTGACAACATAATGAACTGAACAAATATTAAAGAAAAATATGTGACGCAATTATTCGTTATAATATAAATATCAGATAGCCGATTTTTCCATATATATAATGTACAGTATATTTATATAATTTATGTCACGGCTGATGCTAAAGTTGGCTGATGCTGAAGCTTTGACCTATTTTGATATAAAATTTTAAAATTTTTTTTGGATGTTTTTTTCGCTTTTGTCTTATAGGGTTAGGGTAGGGTTTGGGTGTAGATTTTATATTTATAGAGTATATGTGGATTTTAGCAGGGCTTATAGTTTCCAATCGAGACCCTGAGCTTCAGCATCAGCCAACTTCAGCATCAGCCGTGACAATTTATAATAAATTAAAATATAGTAGTAATACAGTAGATTAACATATAGATAATAATAGATTATCATGTAATACAATGTAATATGCATTATATATTGTACTTTCTATTTAATAGAATCACTAACATATAATCCTGCTGCTTTCTTGAACCAACAGTAAATGTTCCTGCTACAAATCTTCCTAGTATGTTATGTACCGGAATTATACAATCACGATCTATATCATAAAAATCATTATGCCATAATTCCACGTTACAAAGCTTATTGTCTTTTTTGCCGATGCTAAGATGACATCTTAAATTCTCATTTTGTATTTTTTTTATACCAACAAATATAGGCAAGGCTGTGCTTTGTTGACTCTTCCAGATAATCAAGATTATGTTCAAAAAAGAACTGAACCTGGCCCGGATACGTATTTACTCCATCTTTATCGGCAAATTTTGCAAAAATTCTTGATGAATTTTCATATCTTTTTAGAAAATGTAGAACCAAAAACTTCATCACTTATTTGTATTCTTCCATATTGATTTATTATAAATGATATGCCTATCAACCCAACTAAATCCAAATCTTCGGGCAGAACGAATATATTAGTGTCATAAGCATTATTATAATATTCAATGAGTAACTCCATAAAGTCTCGTGAGATGTATGCATTCATTTTCTTTGGTATAAAAAAGATTCCAGAAAATGAATCAGCTCCAGTACCGGTGCCGATTCCTTCCTCTACTGATTTTGACAAAGAGAGTGAAAATTTATTACATCTTCATTAGACATTTCATAATTACCCAAACTGCTGGAAGATTTTTTGGAGCCAAAATAGACAAATCTTAAGATAAATTAGCACTATTACTATTATTAATTAATCTGTCAATTTGTCTGTTTTGTTGGATGATATTCATAAGTTCCAGCTCAATTTTCCTATTACTATTTTTGTAGCTTCCTAAAAATTTAATTAATATTGTTTAGAAGATAGAGATATCGACTGCCTGTTATTAACTTTTGTTTTAAACAAATTATTAATTTTTCAATTATATTTACCTAGTAATCCATTTATCCGTTCAAAACTGAAACACCAAAAAGAATGTAAAGGACCATAATCTAATACACATTCAGATATGTAAAGGCATAGGTGAAGGTTTGGAGAAATCTTCTCGGGACCATAGATTTCTTCGATAATTTTTATCATAGCTATCAGATATTGGTGTGCTTCTTCTAAATCCCTTCATCGAATATTCTACAAACCAATATGCTACAAGCCCAGACGAAATAAGTAAGAATTTTCCTATCAGCATCGCATAACAAATTCCAACAAATAGTAGTAGCATATACAAGGATAAAAGTCTTCCACTGGTCTGCTATAGACCTTGAAAATCCTTCACCAGTAGAGATTTTACAAGGAATTCTACCAATATCTAATGGCACATCGATTTTATCTGCCAATTGCTGCATAATTTTTAAATTTTGAAAAGTTAACCTTTCACTTTCAATCCATAATCTAGTTACAATCCATTTTGCTATTCCCAAGAAGAGGCAATGCATTGGGTCCACTACCAAGAATCTAATGGAATTAAAGTATGAAAGCCTATAGATTTCGGACCATCTGACAAGAGTATCAGAAAGATGCTGTTTTCTTCGTTCAGCTGTTTTGCAATTTTTCCAATTTATTGCATCATTTAGATAAGGTTGTGGTCACGTTCTACAAACCAGGACTCCATATTAGAAATACCACCAAAATGAAATTAGTTCCAAATGTCGTAATTAGCTTTTTTATAGCAACGATGACATACAGCCTTAGCCGAAATATGCTCACAAAGTTTCCTTGCTACAGGTAAGTCACTGGAGCAACAAATTACTGCACATTTGATTCTCTTGCCAGATGGGGACTCAAACGTAGCCGATAGGTCTATTCCCAGAGCTCCATAAGCTGATCGATAATAGGTGCCAAGTAATGGTTTAACTGATGCAGCTTTGGTTCTGATGGCCCCGATATAATAGACAATGTTATTATATTAGATGGTTTAAACCTTTTATGTATATTAAATTAATATTATATTTGATTAACGAATGTAAAAAAAAAATAAAAAAAAATAAAAATAAACAAAGCCTTTCTTGACGTGGAAGATTATATATAACAGCATATATGACCCCTACGCTATATTAAGACGTCTCAAATGGTTGAAAATAGTCCAAGTTTAGCATCAATCCTATATGGCTATCAGCTGTTTCTGGACGAAAAAATAACTCCCCTTCATCATCAGAGAATAATTTCCATATCCTGCTATCATATATATCTGATAATTGGGTTTTGAAGGTCGATAGGCCCATCTTCTGCATGCCTCTTCAAATCCTAATTGCTGGAATAGCTTTAGGAACTGTTGCTTGAGATTTACCACAGGATAAATTGATATTGGCTTCCTGATTATTCCATCTTGCACCCTGACTTTTTTTGAAAGTATTGTATCGCATAAGACTTGTCTGCTGATATTTACATAGTTTGGAAATTCCACATAAGTACAGCGAAGTATTTTTGGTTTGTTCTGCTTTTTTTGTTGAAATATCTTTTGGCTTATATAATTTGCAACAAGATTTGCATACAGCAAATCTTGTTGCATGATCTGATATACTAGCCATCCTTTTTGCTATGTCTATTGATGTAGGAAGGCCACAATATTTTGTTCATCAATACGAGTTAACAAACACCGGAGATATTTAATCAGGGTGTGAATGCTTGTATCAGAATGCTGATATTTTTGTTAGTAACGAAAAACCTACAATACAATTCCTAATAAATCTTCGTCAACAATTCTGGCATTGGTCTCTGGGGTATCATTTAAATCAAATGCATCGAACCTTATTAAATTCTCTTCTTCACTCTCTTCTTTAGTATCAGTTTCATCAGTTTTATCACTTTTCATGTCATCATTTTCATTTTCATCATCATCAGAAGAATCTGACAAATTTTTTCCAGAATAAAAGGATGACATTTTTGCATTATAAAAGCCTTTGGGAAGCTGTGCAACAAGAAATTGAAGATTTTCAGGCTGTGGTAGAGACATCAAATTATATGATTCACTATCTGACTTTTTACCATCTGTTGAATCAATAACCTGATCCATTAAAAAAACATCATTCATCATATCTAAAGATCCTTCGCTGTTATTGATATCTTCTGGCTGATATCCAACTTGACGGTTTGATATAGCACGCTTTCCTTTTACTGTAGAAGGTTCTTGTTCTTGTGCTTTATGGTCTGCCTTAACTCTTGGATCTCTTACTATACCATTACACATACTACAGAAACATGCTACTTTTTTGCGCGTACATTTTTTTGTTTGTAAAGTAGAAGCAGGTTTTTTAACAATTTCTTTGTCTTTTTTGTAAGTCATAATAAAATATCTATGTTAAGAAGCAAGACACGATATTAAGAAAGATACGAAGAAACAGTATTAAGAAGTAAAAAAAAATATTAAGAGAGAGAATATTAAGAGAGAAAATAGCTTACAAAAACATTTTAGCATATTTATATTTTAGAGAAAAGAACTACATTAGTAATTTATTTTGTATTATCAATTGTACAATATGCATATCGGACAAAGAATATTTTATTTTACACTTTTTACACATTTTACACATATGGTAATTTATAATTTATTTATTAATGATGATTTATTTATTAATGATTATTCTTTTTATCCAAGGGATTCCTTCCATTTGTAATGGCGAAATTACCTCCCTTTTATACTATTTTACATCAGAAAGGGTGTAAGTGGCTTAAATGATGATTTACAATTCATTGACTAATGCCTTCTTTTCCTTCTCGCTTTCACAAGCCATTATTTTACCAGATGGTTCTCTCTTTGGAGACGCAGAATCTTCTTCTGACAATCTCTAAGCCCGAAATGATGATCCAAAGGTTCTTGAGTTTGATTGTTACAAAGCCCCAACTTAATGATCATCATATTACTGTGCCGCTTTCGCATCTAGCTCGTAACAATAGGTTTCAAAACAAAGAGCATTAACATCAGTAATTTATTTTTTAATATCAATTGTACAATATATGTATCGGACAAAGTATATTTTATTTTACACTTTTTACATAAGTTTTAAAACAAAAAGCAAAGAGCAATAGCATCAGTAATTATGTTTTTAATTTTATTTTTTAATATCAATTGTACAATAATTTGGAAGTTTATTTTAAATTTCTATTACAGAATTCACATGTTTTATTTTTATTATATAGAATCAGAGTAACAGATATACATTTCGGAGAAAAGTTAAAAAAAAATCGAAGAAATCAAATATTAATTTGGTTTAATATTTTAAAAAAAATCAAAGAATGAAAGTTTAATTTGTTTTTGATGAAATCAAAGTTTAATTAGTTTTGATGAAATCGAAGTTTAATTTGTTTTAATGAAATTGGAGATTAGGTTAGCTTGTTTTGATTAGATTATTTTTACTAAATTATTTTTACTAGTATATTGATAAAATTAACCAATTAATTATATTTTTACTCTGTGATTTGTAAATTTCAGTATCCGATATACATATCAGAAAAAAATAAAGTCAATTACTTTTTATTATTGGGTCAAAAAGTGATGAAATCAAAATTTTATTTTTATTATTATACAAACATAAATTATATAAATAAAATATATATATATATATATAAAATTTTAAAATATGATTTACATGTGTAATGTTATATGTATAAAAAAAAATTTTTTTTAAAATACGATTTATATGCAGTTTTGTTTATTTTACTTAAAATAAAATAAAATTATGAAAAATGATCATATGCATTGTACAACATTAAGGGATTAGTATTGAGGTTTATTTAAAGGTTACTATTTAAAAAAAGAAAAAAAAGTTAAACAGTTTTATAAAACAATCTAAAAAATGACTCAGCAACTTGCTTTATTTTCAAAAAAAAATTATATATATAAATGTAAACTTTTTTATAAACGCCTAATAAAAAAAAACTCACCGACAAAAAATGTAGTCAAAACATTTCTAGAATTTTGCAAAATTTGACCGTCCAACCAATTTATTAAGTTTGTATAACCTAATGGAAAAAAACAATTGATACAGAAAAGCGATATAGGTATCGGAAGTTTATAGTTGACTCTGAAAAAAATTATTTGAATTAAAACGTCATAGAATTTCATGTAATAGTTTATTTTATCATGTAATTAATTCTTTATTTTATCATGTAATAGTTTATTTTAAATGATTAAAGTTTATTTTACAATTTAATGACATTAAAATTTTTTTCGATAATTACATACGTATAGTAAATACAATGACAACCAAACTTCATGACAAATTTCTTTTTTTTTTGAATATAAAATTATCCGTTTTTCGAATCTTATTTTTCTTCTACAAATAAATTTCTTCCATTACTATTTGGTACTTTGCTTTTTATTCAATTTTTCTTCCGTTAACTATCACATTTTTTTTTCTACAAGTAAATTTCTTCAATTACTATTTGATATACCTTTGCTCATTCAATAACTTCGTTTCTTTCAATATTCAAAATAGCCCTTGGGCTTTTTTCATACACACAGATATAGGAAATACTTATTTATTTGATACAACTTCGCTTTATATTCAATAACTTTCTTCGCGTTGGGTCTTTTTTATTCATAGTAGTTTTGAAAATTTTGGAAAATTTTAGTCTTATTTTTTTACAAATATTCATATCATGCCACCAAAAACTGTTTTTCATTTGGTCCTTCTTTCAAATCTCATGAAGTCATAGATTCTAGAAAAAGGAAACATTCATATTCTCTTTCTTCTCGTTCTTCTTTACCTATGGTTCTCGTTCTCACTCTCATTCCTGTTCTCGCTCTCATCATCATCGCTCTCATTCTCATACCCATTGTTCTCGCTCTTATCATCATCGCTCTCGTTTTCATACCTGTCGTTCTCGCTCACATACCTGTCGTTCTCATCATTCTCATTCTCATTATTTATCTTCATGTCGCAAGTATTATCATAATAGTAGATCAAGTTCAAGCGAAGATAAATTATCTATTTAATATTATCAAATAACAATAATTTTTTACTGATACAAATATCGGCTGCATGATATTCAACTAGATTCTACTAGAAGTAGTCGCAAAGATTTAGAAGAAGGTATGTTGTACATTTTACTTAAATTATTGCTTAACAGTTTATATGAATATCATTTAATATAACTTTATTATAGAAAATTTAGCCTTGAAATCTAAAGTTGCTCTTTTTGAAAAAAGACCTGGATGTATTGAAGAAAAATCTAAGTCGGATGCCTCAGAAATTCAATGCTTACAAACTTCCATAACTGACCGCCTTGATGGTATGGATATCGACGATATTGTAATGATGGTAGTGAAAGTAGAGAAAGTAGAAATGGTCATAAAAATTCGAAACAAAAAAAAGAGAAAAATCTTTCTCACCTGGTAGATCGTATGACTGAAGCCAAACGAGATTTAAGCAAGGACAATTGATTCCAATGAATCCAGAATATAAATTATCGTTTAGGGTAAATTATTTTATTTATATTATATACTTTATTATTATACTAACCTGTAGATATGAATATCGGATTTGTATATTATATTTTTATAATAAGAGAAAGAAGTACTTAGAGTTGCAAAGCAACTTGCACATAACAATCCACGCTTAGCAATTAGTGAGAAGAAAAACTGGCTTGATCAAAAAGAATTTGTGGAGATAACATTCTTACCCACTCTTAAACAACGTATCAATAAAAACCTCCAATATTTAGATAGTGAAGTTGTTCAAGTGCTCCAAAGCAATTACAAAGTCTTTCATCAACAGCAAAAATTAAGGCAGATAGTGCCAAATTAAAGTTAAACAAAAAACATGTTGGAAAAAATTCACGTATGCAAGAAGTAAGTTTTTTTTTTGTATAAAAAAATATGATTTCATATATACATATCGGATTTACATTGCATTTGTTTAGAAAAAAAAAAAGAGTAGATGGGTTATAGCATATGATTCGCGTTAAGGATCTGATTATTAAAAAATACTGACCAAATTTACTTAACCAAAGGGAGTGGGAAGACGACCTGATAATACTAATGAAGGCGATTTCGACTCTAATGATTTAGAAACATTAGAAAATTTCGATACGCATAATACGCATGCCGACGATTCTGAACATAATGAACGAATGAATCAAGCTAAACAAACCAAACAAACATAACAAACAGAACAAAATGAACAATCAGATCAAAACGAACAATCGGAACCTGGTCAAACAGATCAAAATAAGCAATCGGAACCTGGTTGATCAGATCAAAATAAGCAATCGGAACCTGGTTGAACGGATCAAAATAAGCAAATGGAAGAAAGGTATATATTTATAATTTGTGTATTTATTATTAATTAAGGTTTACTGAAACAAATTCTATTCTAGATCTGATGTGGAGCCAACTTCAAAGAATCGTTCTTCCCAGCCTCTAAATCGAAAAATACCCGCTTAAGATCAACTGAACGAACTGATCAAACCGAACAATCAGAACCTGACCAACCAGAAGAAATGTATGTATTTATGATTTGTATATTTATTATTAATTAAAGGTTTACTAAATCAAATTCTATTCTAGATCTGATGTAGAGCCAACTTCAAAAAATCGTTCTTTCTGGGCCTCTAAATCGAAAAATACCCGCTCAAGTTCAAAAAGCTCCGGTTCTAAAGATGCTTCTCAACTTGTCAAGTTTAACACAACAACCAGAGCTACCTTAAAGAGTCAAGGGCTAAAAGTGGTAAATTTGGATATCATCGTAGAGAAAAAAATAAGGAGGGCAATGTTAATAATAATGTTGAGATAGATTAATAGAAATTTAATATAACAGCTGCAATTTTTCTGTCATATTGCTACATGTAAAATGGTATAATTAATAAATTGATATGTTTAATGCTTCTATCAACAAGCTTATATTTCTCATAAATTTAGTAGAAATTTGAAATTTATATGAATATAATCAAGTATAAATTAGTTTCAACAATAATATATAGATATCTTCAATATATATATTATTATAGAATATTAGGATATGTTGTATAAATTTTCTGATATTAGTATCAAATATGACGATATTTCATATAAATTTCACAGACATTTTGCAAATATAGCATAAATATTAACTAGTTCCTATATAATAATATATATAGATATCTTCGATATATATATTATCATAGAATATTAAGATATGTTGTAAAAATTTTCCGATATTGGTATCGTATATGACGATATGTTATAAAATTTTGCAGATATTTTGGAAATATTACTTAAATATTAGAACATTATATATGTTATATAAAGCTGTAAGAAACTGATCGATATGTGCTAAGCTGATAGGCCACAAATATGCGCCAAATATCGGCTAGCTATTATATGCCACATATCAAAAAGTTTCTGTGACATATTGTTGCAATTTATGTGACCTATCATCTTACCAATAGGGCACAGAAATTTTATAGTTGGACCTGTGTTATTGAAAAGAGTATTTGTGAAGTTTGGTTTAATGATATTGTAATGGTTAATTATAAGTTGCTCTGCATGTGGTAAATGGTTTTTTGTAAATTGAGTACGAATTTGAGCAAAGGTTTGTTTGGGGTTTTTGAGAATTTCAAAGTAAAAAATAACCCTACCAATAAATGAAGGGTTTGTGGTTTGTTTAAGGAGTTTGTGTATAGATTCATCATAAGAAAGGTTGTATATATTATTATTTTTAGCTGCAGCTTTAAGATATTCATTAAAGTATGAATAAAAGTAAAATGTATTCTGTTTGATATTTGGTTCAGCATTATTATTAAGCCTATAGAAGCTATTAGCTTCATTTGCAAGATCTGAAAAAGTTTGAGCAGGGAATGGTTTAGAGAAGGTAGCAAAACAAGTTCCATTTTTTTCAAAAATTGAGTAGTCCAAAGTAGGATGAATAATTAATTTAAATTGTTTGTTTAAACTAGAGAGTGGTGTAGGTGCTGGTTATTGATTGAGAGATTCCTTATAGTAGTGTTGATAAATATTTTGGTAAGTGTGTTGATTGGCAAATTCTGGGTTTGATGTATTAATATTAAAGATTTCACATGCATGTTTATTTGCATCGCAGGTATGAATATGGTAAAGAGTAGCTTTAGCAACTGTTTCTCTTCGTTCACTAAGTGAGGTAATTTCAGAGAAGTTGAAAAAAGATGTTAAAAGTTTTTTACATTCAGTAGCTAGTGTTGTAACAACTTCATGCTTAATATGATTGTATATTTTTTCTTTGTAGTTTCTGATGAATCAGTAAATTGTCAGTATAAGTCAGAATAAAGAAATCAAACCATTTATTAAGATCTTGTATAGATGGTTTTAGAGAAGGAATTCTAAAGTTTTGAGAAAATTGTTGTTTAGGAATATTAAGAGCTACATTAATATTATATTTGTCATCATTTTGGATTTGAAAAAGAGATTTGTTAGGTGTATCCTTACTAAATACCTAGTGAATTTTGAAGCGAATAGGTTTAATATTAAGTTCTTCAGTAAACTTTTGGGCATAGATAGTTTGGTATTTGTTTTGAAGGAATAAGTGTACACAAGCAAGATTCAAAGCAACTTGGTTACGGTTACGGATACTATAAAGAGGAATAGAGCTTAAAGATAATAGAATTTTTTTGTAATTAAGTTGAGTAAAGAGTTTAGTTGTAAACTGAAGAAATAAAGATTTGAAAGTATCAAGAATAATACAAAAGGGAATTATAGCATTTTTGTCAAGTAAGGGGTTTGCTTCAAGAATTAGATCAAGAAGAAATTTAGGCTGTTTTCCAGCTAGTGATGCTATTAAGTATTTAAAAGTATGTCTGAATTTTCTTTGGTTTTTGTTATTATTATTTTGAAGAGAAGATTTAACAATTTTGTCAGGAGAAAATCAATTAAAAGAGGTTTAATGAAGTTAAAAAATTGATGTCCGAGAGTATTAAGTATTGTATTGGTTTCCATTTTACTAGTAATTGGGTAGTGTTTAAACCAATTAAAATCATTAGATGTATCACGTTTAGGTTGAATTCATATGGGCTGATTTTGTTTTTTGGGCCTTTTTTTACATACATGTAAATCATTTTTTAGGGTTTATTTTGTGATCAACAAATCATCTAATTGGCTATTATATTTTAAAATTGTAATAAACAAAATTTTTAATATATGAATTATCGTGTCTAACCAATCGTCCATCCCTGGAACCCATCAAAAAAAAGTAAAGGTAATAGTTAATTGTGAAAAGTATGCTTAATTTATATATATTTTCTAATATAATAGTTTTTTTACTTGTATTTTGTTTATAGAACGTATTTTAAATAGATGTGGCAGATATATTCGAATTTAATACAAAAAAGCACATGAAACACGTACCTTAGCTTATTAATAT
The DNA here is from genome assembly GCA_003550325.1 of Gigaspora rosea. NCBI lineage: Eukaryota > Fungi > Glomeromycota > Glomeromycetes > Diversisporales > Gigasporaceae > Gigaspora > Gigaspora rosea. The sequence goes on along the minus strand of QKWP01002674.1, from coordinate 6,796 downwards.
GCCACTTGAGAACCAATTAGTTCTTACAACAATTTAGGTATTGGGCTGGGCTAAAAATAGGAGGTTAAATCATATATAACTAGACGCTCTGTTCATCTTGATATAATACAGCATTTTGAAGTACTGTAGCTATTTCTAATCTGATTCATATAGCGAACAAGGTTTGTATCAATTGTAGTTATCATATGGGTCTTATGTAACAACCTGTGTGTCACTATTTACTAATAATTAAAATTTTTTGTCATTATTATTTTCACTTGTTCGAAAACTTTATCTTAATTATTCCAACTTTATTTTTTTTTCTTTTTAAATATCAAGCAACAATTCCAATATTTATATTTGTTGCAACTATGAAAAAAAATCTTTGCAACAACTTTAAGATCAGTTTCAATAAAAAAAATATGTAGAATCAATTCGATGAACTATTTTATATAAATATATATATTTTTTTTGAAACTTTTAAACAACCTTACAAGGAAAACAAATAGTTTCGAATTTGAATTCAAGATGATAAGACCTTTAAAAATGTTTCTCAACCCTATTTATTTTTCGTCCAACAATTAAAAAATTTTAAAAATCTCCCAGTTGGTATTTTAAAAATTATCAAATATAGTTTTTGCCAGCTATGAAAATTTTGAAATAATCTAACTGAATATAGTCTTCGCATGGATTTAAAAACTTTAAAAATCGTTCGACCAATATAGTCTTCACCTAACTAAAAAATTTTAAATAACTTGGCTAAATAAAGTTTTATAATTATATGAAATTTAACAACCCTAATTATATTAAATATATGACTCATCTCAAAAAGCGTAATATTGAGCACTTGAAATTGATTTCAAATAAGCATAATGAAAATGATACAAATGATATTCATGAGTTAGGTAGTGATAGATTTTGTATTAATGTCATTTGTCTTTGTCCTTGTAATCAGGAATTATTTGTAACTGGCACATTAGTTAATATTTTGGGTTGAGTAAAGTCTTATGGTTAAGTGCAAACCTCTAGGAATATTTAGTATGCAACATATGCTCTATATAATACATCTTAGGGGAGTGCAGTAAATCACGTCGTAATTAGGGTTTACATAGGTCCTGACCCCCCTAGTGATAGGACTATTGACCAATCAAATTTAAAAAAACTCAAAAATGTCTTTGACCTGAAAATAAACTACCCCACAATCAACAAAAATCGCTACATAGTAAAGTCTAAATTTTACTAAGCAAATCGAAAATTTTGATTAAGTAAACTTATTTAGCAGATCAAAATACACTTATACAAAATTTTCATAAGTATTGAAGAATTTTTTATTAATTGACTTTTGATTTTTACGTTTGACAAAAAAATTAAAATTTTTTAAAAAAATTTATTCGACGAACGTAAAAGTTAAAAGTTAATTAAATAATAAAAACTTTTCCAATACTTATGAAAATTTCGTGATAAGTGTATTTTGTTCTGCTGAATATGTTTACTTAATCGATTTTTTTCGATTTGCTTAGTAAAATTTAGACTTTACTATAGCAACTATCTGCAATTAACTAAAAATCGATTTTCTTCAATATGATTGGCTATTTATACTATATATATATATATAGAACGTGATATTTGGGGACCCCCCCTCCCCCCTTAAAAATTACATGATTTTCTGCACTCCTCTTACTTTTAAGAAACTTTAAATTAGTAATCGATAAAGTATAAATAAAATAATTAGTTATATACATACAATATGTACATTTTACAAACTTTTTTCAAAGTCCTAAATCTGCAATATATGAATTCTTAAAGTCATTTTGTAGTATATTTCCACTATGTAAATCTTGATGAACGAGATCATAAGAATGAATTATTTGAAGATCTGACGTAATACATTGTAATCGATTTAATTTATTTTTCCATTCCATTTTTGCTATATCGTGCAGATTTTTGTGCAAACAACCAAACGATGCATATTCCATTCCATACCAAGAATATAATCTTCAGAAGCTTCGTCTCTTGATATACCAAAACATTTTAAAAATGTTGAATTTTTAAGGCCAATATCACAATATGCTTTTAACTTATTATTAAAATGAATTATATATGCATATTATTAGTAAAAAAGAAATAACAAATAATATAATTATTAATAATATTTCATAAAAATTACCTCTCTTATAAAATCATCGTGATAAGGGGGCATCCATAAATAATGTTATGTTTGAGGGTGGTCCCCCAAAATATAACGATTTTCCACTATGTAGGGGGAGGTCCCCCAATATAGCGCAATTCTTTTATTAAAATTTGTCTAAAACTTGATCCAGTGGTTCAAATCGGATGATTTTGGTACCATTCGAATCGTCTCGAGGAGAGGATTCGAATGGTACCAATTTCATTTGATTTGGATCACTGGGTCACGTTTTATTAACGAAATACTATTGGTTATTATGTTTTCTTATAAAATTACTATAAAATCAATAGTATTTCGTTAATAAAACGTGATTCAGTAATCCAAATGAAAGGATTTTGGTACCATTGGATTCGTCTCATAGAGACGAATCGAATGGTACCAAAATCATCCAGATTGGACCACTGGATCATAATATATTCAAGTTTTTGTAAAATTTTATATATAAACATACAGATTTTGAAAAATTTTTTTATATAGTAGGGGGGGGTCCAGCGCTACTATGAGGGGGTACATAACGTTATTTATGGATGCCCCCTAATTATTTGATTTATGAAGTAATTTAAGTGCAACAATTCTGTCTACATTTTGACTTTTATAAAACCATTTAGCACAATATACAGTTTCAAATCCCTTTACCTATTTCTTCAATGCCTTTAAATTCATTATAAGATATCCAAGATATCTGATATTTATTTTCTATTAATATTTTGTTCAAGTCGTCCCGGAGTTTTGTTTAATTAATTTTAGGTGAATATATTTTTTGGTTTGCTAAAATTGGAGATTTTTTTCTGAGCATTCAATAATATTTAAATTATCATTGGTTAATTCTTGAAAAATATCCAAATTATCATTTACACTTAAACGAAAAAAATTAAAATGATTTAAGTAATAATTATTTTTTATCTGATATCTTTGAAGAATATTAAAAGTGGGTGAAGTTGCTTTTTTTCTAATTACCAGGTTTTTAGCAATTAGTTGGATCAGAGTAGTTTTGCCAACTAGATTACATTAATTTTTGATACATCAAAAAAAATGATTGCAATAGTGAAATTTTTTATTTAGAGTTATAGCTAATCCAAAAAGCAAGGAAGAATTACACTTAAAAGAAACAAGAAAATGATGAGAAGAAGTTAAAAAATCAATGGCTCAATCAAGTCGTCATTAATTTCTGAATTATGTATCCACTCGTTTGTGTCTATTAATTATTTATAAAATTATTCAGTAAATAATTTAATATTAATATATATTATATGATATATTACCTATTGTTAAATCCTTTTCCCTAATCAATAATTTAAAGTAGTTATTAAATAAGTAATTATAGTTAGTTCCTAACTAAACTTTTATATCTAGAACAACATTTGTTTTTAGCTGGGTGAATATAACAAAATGTTATATTCTTGAAAAGTACTTTAAAGCATGTAAATACATTACCTGGACGATGATCGATTCAAAAAAGCCCAATGGACGATTGATTTAAGCAAACTAACTAAATTAATGTCTAACCATAAGTCACTTAAACCTATTATAAACTTTCTTGGAGTTATTGAAACTATTGTTGAGTATAAATACGAAAGCAATAGTGAACCTATTCTTATATACTTTTAAAATCGTTGTTGTGTACTACAAATAATCCTGTATTACTAAGGTCTTAATATATGGAGTGCTCCGTATTAAAAGGTCCCATTTTTACATTTATCTCATTTTGAGATAATTGAGTTTAACCATTTGTTTTGATTTTCGGACTGATTCGGGATTAATTAAATTTCACGATTTTGATTGGTTAAAGAAGGCAGGTGACTATCGGATAATCTCGTGACGTGTTGGCTCTACGCAGCCTCATGTAATTTTTCTTTTTAAATTATCTTGATTTTTTATTATGCAAATCAACTTTTATTAATAATTGAAAAATATCAATTATGTCAAAATTTACATGAATTTAATAAAAACTCATTTTTCAAAAAATTGTAAAAATGGGCCCTTTTAATACGGAGCACTCCATATAATATCGTTTGTAAAAGAAGTAGGTATTATAATTCTATTGGTTAATTAGGTGTCAAACGACTGACTGTTGTTATTAATCACCCTATAATTTTTGGGGTACAAACAAAATCAGCTGATATGTGGTTTTTTTAAATTAGTTGGATTGACAGTATTATTATTAGAAGTAGTGGCAGTAGGATTATTAGTAGTATTATCTATATCCATTAAGAGTTTTCAGTTGAAGTAAGTGGTCCAAGGGTTGAAAAAAGAGATTTTGAGACTTTGATTTACTAGAGTAAGTGTGTTTAATAGATGGTTGGGTTTGAGAAGGTTGAAAACTTTTATTTTATTAATATTAGAGCGTGGGTTTGCTAAAGATTGGGTAGGAAGGACAGTAGGTTGAGTTGAGGAAGTGGATGTTAATATAGCTAAAGAAGTAGTATGATTGTTGTTTGGGAATCTCCTTGGGATGATTGTGAGGTATTTTGTAAATTTTGAAAAATTGAAGTTAGATTTTTCCTAGAATCTTCAAGATGAGAAATAGTAAATGAGATATTTAAAGAAGAAGTAGTTGAGAAAGAAGAAGAGGATGTTGGTAGTAGAGTAGCACAATTTGTATGGTAAACATTCTTGTCAACAAGAACATAGCTTTCATTTGGATAGTGTTTATTGTTATAGACTCTGCAGGTAATTGATTTAGAGCATTTAGGACATGTATGCTAATATAGTTGAGGTGTAGGTGAGGGTAGAATATTGTCAGAAGTTTGAGAAACTTGGTTAATAAGTTCAACAGTTTGCTATTTTGTCTTTTTCCCATTGCAATTTGAGTAAATCCTTTATGAGGTTGATAGGTATTGTTTTGAGCTAAAATAAATTTTGTATGATATTTGTGGAATAAGCATGTAACTACTGATGTTGTTGAAGAAGCATGAAAGAAGTATGTTGCTTTATTAGTTCTAGTAGTTCTAGTATAACAAGTAGTTGGTTCCTGGTTTGGAGAAATTGCTTTTAAATTATCTTCTTGTTCATCTTCAAAGAGAGCAATACCAAAGCTTTGTGCATGATGAGTATAAAAGTAATTAAGATCAGCAGTATCTGGGTCTTGTTGAGTTAATGTTGGCATTTTGAAATAAGTTTTGTAGTGAAAATATATATAAAATATAAAAGTGATAAAGAAAACAAGATAAAGTAAAATAATTTAAAAAAATTTTTAATAATAAAGAAGGTGTTGGATTATATAATTAGAGTAGCTTGATAGAGAGTAAAGAGAGCTTCACAATAAGGTAAAAATTATTTCATGTAACATTGCACTAATAAGAGGGCTTGTAGTTTCACTTAAAATAATATGTGGCTTGTATGGCTTGTGTAACTATGGCTGGTGTGGCTAGTATAGCTGATATAGTACAAGATTGCTTTGTGTAGCTTTAATATAGTTGGTGCAAAGAGGTTACTTTGTACAAATTAAATAAATACTAATTTGTAAAACTTTAAATTTGTGTAAATTTTGTAATAATTAATTTGATTTAGTGCAATTATAAGAGGACCACTAAAATTTGGAGCTTGTAAAATGTGGGTTATGCAGTAGAAGGTTACACAAAAAACGAATTTAAGTGGTTTTTTAGGGGTAAAAAGTAAAAATGAAACAAAGTAAAAGTTGAATAGAGTTGAGACAAATTTTAAAATAACTTAGTTAATTTTAAAGCTATAGTGATCTATTATAGCCTATTTTGAAGAAAAAAATTTTGGTCTAAAACTTTTTCTAAGTTTGCAAATAAAGGTTAAAAGGTGGTTTTAGAGAAACTTAAGAAAGACCAATTTGGAAGGCCTAAAGGCCAAAAAGTAGATTGTTTTGTTAAGTTTAGCAATTATTTATTTGAAACTTAGCTATTATATGTAAAATTGTATGTAGATCAAGATTTTTTGAAAATAAAATTAGGTTGACTTAATAAATTTCTAAGTTATAAAGGTTTTTGAGCAGAACAGTTGGATAAGGTTTGTGTACAAGTGATAAGCAGAAAAAGTTTTTTTCCTGGTTTTGTTAGGTTTAGTTAGTATTTGTGATTAGCAATTAGGATTAGTTAGAGTAGACATTAGGGTTAGGTTTAGTTAGAGTAGACGATGTGGTTAGAGTTAGTTAGAGGTTAGAGTAGCCGTTAGGGTTAGGTTTAGTTAGAGTAGATGTTAGGGTTAGGTTTAGTTAGTATTTGTGGTTAGCGATTAGGATTAGGGCTATAGGTAAAATACTTGAAATGACATGCAACTAAATGTTTATTATAGTTTTTAGTTGCTATATATTAATTAATATGTACGTACATGATTATGCGATTTATAAAAAATGATAAATTAAAAATTATTAATTTCTATTGGTCAGTCTGTATCACGTGATGCCAGCAACATTGCCACAGGCAATAAATAGCAAACCTCAATATTTATATAACTTATATTGATATATATATTTTTTTATACTTATTTTATATTGATATATTTATATTATTAAATAAAAAATGGTTATACAAATATATATATATATTTTTTTTTTGTGTTAAAGTTCCCCGCTTTGGGTGAGAGTTTATTTAATCAAGCCTGTGGATCAAGGGCGCCTCTTTGGGCGCACCCACAATTGAGTTACATTGAATGAAAGTACAA
>QKWP01002673.1:41505-54980 GCA_003550325.1 Gigaspora rosea | reverse complement strand
AAAAAAAAACATGATATTAATAAAAAAAAAACTAGTGAATACATTAAGATTGATTTTTAGATTTTTTACCATTTTTCGATCATAATTTTTGCCGTCGAAATCTACCAACCAATAAAGTCATGGCTATATCCAAAAATGTGATCAGTGTGTGATCAAGTTATTATGCTTAACGCTATTGATTGGTTATACAACCCGTGATCAAAATATTAACAGTTAATATTATATTAAAATATCGATGAGCAAGTTATGATCAAGAATTTCATCACAATACAAACTCATTACTAATTGTTTTAATGATGATAGTAACATACTCCTCTACGCCTCTACGGAGTATACATATATTTCGTACTGTGCGTTGGAAAAAGCTGTATTGTACTTTTTTTTATATTGTTATATAGAGTACTTATTATATGTAGAATATAGGTAGACAAGGGGTGTACAGTACTGTATGCATACCCAAATCATTATTTATTGTATAACGGTAATTTACATATATCATTTGAAAAATCATTACTGTACAGTATCGTACGATATATATAGTATTATATTATGATGAAAATCGAATTAATTAATTCTCTTGCTTTTTCTAAAAAGCGAAAATGAATCATTTTACGAACACTATAATAATACCAGATGATGATGATAAAATTATTGGCACCTCTACAAGTAAAGGTGTGTTTATACATTTTCTGAATTTAATAATCATTTTTGGTAAAACATCGACGATCAATTTTTGTAGATAATATAAGACGATACTGTTGATAGTATGTTATGTTTTTTTAGATACGTATAATTCTTTTTGTTATATGCATAATTAATAGTTAAATTACTGGTTTTTTAAAAAAAAACAATAGCACCACAAATTGTCAATGGTGATGAAACCGATTATAATTTGATAAACGAAGAAGCAGGATCTCAAGATGATTTCATTTTTGCTGATGATATTTGGAATACTGAGTTGCAGGAGCCTAATAATCAAGGTATATACATATATTTTTAGATGGATCGTAATCTAATAGTGATTCGCTTGGATTTTTAAGTGCAGTTAAACATTAACTATATTTATTTCTATGAATTAATATAATTATTATAACATAGATTATACGCAATATATTTGTAGTATAATAAAATTTAAATAATTCTGAGTTCCAAATTAAATCGGTAATTATAATAAAATAGGATTTAACCGAACCGATTTTACAGGGCTATCTTCGAATTTTGTCGATCTTGGTCGCATTTAATCCTAGTTGTTAGCTAGTTCTATAGCAAAGTTATCAGCTGGACAATTTTACTTAACGAATGGATATGATTTATTAGTAAAGTTTTTTATGATCTTTGGCAAAATTGTTCAATTTAGATCAAACCGAAAATGATTCCGATGTGCTCCGACATAACCCGACCCGTAATTTTGGAGACCCCCCTGTATGAGTGGATGAAACCTGAGTTGTGAGATAGTAAATCCGCTTTGTAGATCAGTTAGAAATCCGCAGATTTCACCCTAAATGCGATTATCATAGCATAATTATTGAAATTACAGTAAATTTTTAGTAATAAAAATGTAGTTTTTGATAATATAATTTTCGACCAATATATCGTTTCAGTATTATCTACTAACTGGCCAAAATTTTTATTATCGAAAACTACATTTTTATTGCCGAAAAATAATTATCGAAATTTGCCGATAATCATTGCAAAATTCGTAACATGACCCAAATAAGCTGAATTCTACAAAATATAACTCTATAACGGTTCAACGTTTCAAAACATGATTGCGACTTTTTATAATTGGATCTAAATTAAAAGCCCCAAATTACTATTTGATTTTCATAATTATTGATTTCATTAATCTGCTACAATTATTAATTATTATTATGTATCAGCCACGTGACGCACATATCAAAATGATCCCGAAACTAATTATTGAACCCATCACCTCGCTCTAAACCCATTTCCTATTTTTAAAGTTGATGGTTTATGGTATGTATATATATTTATTAAAATTTTATGTAATTAAATAGTTAATCATGGTCAAATCATTTAACTCATTTTAACACGTCTGTCAAATATGCCTCATAATTTTTGGGGTAGTATAAAAAGTCGCAGTAATGATTAGGCTTTCTATATAAATGCCCAAAAATTTTTATTGAATTAAGCTTAATCCTGGCCATTATTCAAACAATGCCCCTAGGCATTCATACGGTTTATTATCCGTTCCTGGTTTAGCGCGACTGCGTCGCGCAGCTACTTATTTACTATATCGAAATGAATTTTTTACAAATCAAACCGGTATTTTTCCGTGTCCCTGACACTCATATATATGAACATGTGACATATTCCCTGACTGGTATGAGTTCTGGGTAACCTGGGTACCTGGGACAGACAGATCGGTCCTACATAAGAGTATATAAAATACGCGAACAAAAAAAAAATTATTATTGATAAATAAAAATGAAAAATTATGTGTTCGCGTCGAGCCGCCGCCGTAAGCAGGTGGGTATATTTTTGTTAATATGTTAGACCCTTTGGCTTGCGTTCGTGAGGAGGTATTCGGGCTAGCACGGATACCCGCAAACAGACTGTTGATAAGACAGTTTGTCCTTAGACCGCGAAAAAGCATTCGAAGGAGTTTTGTCGACGAAACCTACTAATTTTGGAGAAAAAATTAGTTATGAACCTGTTTCGTCGTAAAAGCTTTGTTTAATATATTACATAAAAAATATATTTTACTTAATACTTGAAAATAGCCGGCATTTCGTATTAATTAAATTTTCTATATAGACGAAAATTCAACAATACTTTGATTTTGTTCCCCCCGAAGAAAATGAAAATGAACAGTACGAAGATGAAGGAACTATTGAAGAAAGTATTAATGATGATGGAGCTGTTGATAACGATGGAGCTAATGATGATGATAACGATAGCACATCCGGTAATATACTTGTTTTTTTTTCGATAGATATTTTGTTTTAGCATACATTCACTAAGAAATCGCAAAACAAAATCAAGAAACCATTAAATCGTCAAATCATAATTGTGAAGAAATCTTGAGACCACCTCAAGAAATACAAACTACTTCGTCAAATAGTTGCCGTAGAAGTCGAAACAAATGGACTGAAGAAGAATTAAATGCTTTAGAAGCAGGAATGGAAAAGTATAAGACTAGTTGGAAGAAATGGAAGGAAATATGTGAAGAATACACCGTTTTATGTAATCGTACCCCAGGTCAATTGAAAGATAAAGCACGTAATGAAAAATTTCGTAGAAATAGGAATGGCATCGGAATAGGGGTTTTCGATCTTGCTACAGGTACTAGAGATCCTAGCCAGGGACAATGATTAGGCATATAGATTTTTTTTTTTGATGTACTTAGTATAGAGTATAAGGTGTTTTCTTGTACAATACTATATAATTTTTACAGTCTTGCATTTTTTGTGTAAATTTTACGATTTTGTGCAGTTTTGCAATATAAATAAACTAGCATTTGATTATTAGCTTTGATTATACTGCATAGAATTACATCACATTATTTGTGCAATATTTCGATTACTATGCTTGATAGTTGATCTCAAAAAATCGATTAACACATTATAAGCATACATCCATATAACTGATATACTAGAGTTGGTCCAATAATAAAAATTAATGACGAACGAATGCTAATTCGTTTAGAACGAGATTTTATTAGTGAATGATGACCCCGCGCTTTTGGATTTAATGTTACATAAATTACAAATAGTAGGAAGAGTGCATGTGATACGTGTATATCGAGGATCTACTAATAAGAAGTGGTTAGAAGAGGCCCGATGGGAGGTGAGGATACATAGGATCTTTGAATAACGGTTTGCCTGTCTTAGAACAATAAAGCATTTGGGAAATATGAACATATGTTGTAGACGGCCTATGTCTAATTTGTCTTTCATAAATAGACAAAGACTTATCCCTGGCTAAACCACAAGACTATTCGATTTTGGTCAGATAGATGATTATCGACTGCAAGCACTAACTTAAGAATGCTCTACGCGTGATTTAACTAATAATTATAAGTTATACAATGAAATTCTATCAGACGAAAAATTTAACTATATTCCGACCGGGCTGCCTGCAGAGATATGGGTCAAGGGTTGACCCGCCCGCCCGGTACAAATAGAAGAGTACTTTATTAATGATTCGAATTAAAAACAGTAAAACAAGTTCACAAATAAAAAACATAAATACCTACATTACATACAAATCATTTCATTTGCATCGTGATCGAGTTATCGTGTCAAAAAAAAAAAAAAATCCTCAATTGTTAGGGAATCACCTAACAATCGAGGATTTTTTTCTCTGATAACCTACTAATTTCACAAGCAGCACCACAATGTGATTAATCATTCGAATTAAAAACAGCAAAAACAAGTTCACAAATAAAATCATAAATACTATTTACATTACGTACAAGTCATTTCATTCGCATCGTAATCGAGTTATCGTGCAAAAAAAAAAAAAATCCTCGATTGTTAGGTTATTTCCTGATTCTCAAAACTATTCTGATATGATAACTTCATATCAGATTAGTTTTAAGAATCAGAGAATTGCCTAACAATCGAGGATTTTTTTTTCTCTGCCTAATTTCACAAATTTATGCAGGCCTCCCTATCCTTAACTCTCCGGGTATTCAAGCAGCAAGGCCAAAAGACGACAACGACTTCTACGGGAGCGATAACAAAAGGAGTTAGCAAATGACGATTCGGACATCCATTTAACAACAGCAAAACAAGTTCACAAATATAAAACTAAATACCTGTTTACATTACGTACAAGTCATTTCAAAACCTCGATTGTTAGGTGATTTCCCGATTCGCAAAACTATTCTGATATGATAACTTCATATCAGAATAGTTTTAAGAATCAGGAATCACCTAACAATCGAGGATTTTTTATGCTCTCAGCGCAAGTTTGCGGAAGCAGAAGCCCTATGCCAACAAGGTCAAGCAGATAAAAACCAAGTTTAGTGATGGACTATTATGAGAAAGGAAGGCAGACCCCAGGTCTTTTGCTCAGTGCGGTACGGTAAGTTTTAAAGCTTGAAAATTTTCATGTGACAACCTTCAGAATCTGATGTTGACTTTTAGAAGAGAAATTAATGCAAAGACCCTATTGAATATTTCGTTAGAGTCACCCATGTCTGCAGATTTTTGATAATATTCGAATGCCTTCTGTTCATCTTTTTTAATACCGATTCCTTCATTATAAAAACATCCAACATTAAATATTCCATTAGTGGCTCCCATCTCTGCAGATTTTTTATCGTACAAGAAAAGTACAGACGTACCGAATTAGAACAAACTATGCAAACCTGATTTAAGCGAAAGCGAAGTCGAGAGCGACGACGACTTGGAAGAGAGTTTTATTGATTACAGTTTTTTTTTTTTTTTGCACCGCCTGCTCAACTTTCCAGTCTAAAGGGATCGTTTGTTTAAGACCAGCAACAATCGGATTACTATTATTATCTCCACTATGATCGAACTATAATCGGGAAGCTTTCGTAAGTATGCAGTAGCTTGAAACAGCAAAAAAACCGTAAAGTAAGAACATAACTTACCACAATTATTCCGAATGCCAATGTAACCATAGCCCGAATACTAACCATAACTCGAGTGCTGACTCTAACCCTTAACAATGTCATCTAATAAAGGCCGTTGCCTGAAGAAAAGTAAACAAAAAAAAAAAAGCAAATAATAAGCCGTAAAATAAAAAAAAAAAGGCTACGATCAACCTTGCATTAATTCCAAATCTACTTAATAAAAGAGCACTCCCTAGTAAACAGCAAGATGCTATAAGTAAAGCGTCTTTGCTCTAATAATTAACTTGTAGCGCTTCTTCTTTGCTACTTCTCATGAAATTCAATCTCTAAAATTCATTATAAATATATTAATTTTTTTTTTTTTATACGTAGCATCCAGTGTCCAAATCTTTGCTAAACTGGGTAATTAAACTCGGAGCAACCACGGAACCTTGCGGATATCTTGATTCTGATTGTGCTGAATTTACACGTATCTAGATTTTGGCAATAGTCAATGTGTCGATGTCTTCCTAATTCTTTGCAATGCTGAAAATTATAATAAAGTAATAATAACCAGTACATGAAAGCAAAAAATAACAAACTATAAGCCAGTAAAACCAGGTTACTTAACTGTTCAACTCGTGATTCACACCTCACTCGAAGCCTGGGGTGTCCGATTAATCGAAGAAGTGAAAGCCGCATTTCCTCAACCACCTTTTCCACCTTTGGCAATTAGTATTCTTTGTTGAGGGAACAAAATTTCACCTCGTACTGGTTCCTCCTGTCTGACTGATAAGACAACCCTATTAACTTAATAATCATACCAAGAAGAACCTTAATGTAAGTATCTTCTCCGTTTTCAATTGTTATTGTCCGTTGACTCCACTATCCGCCACCCATCTTTTTCTATTACTTAAAGAAAAAAAAAGAGGAAAAGTTTCTAAGTAAAGTTTTTGTTTTCTATTTTTTTTGGATATCAAACAGAAACAAAAGTTTCTTTTTTTACCAGTTTTCTCTTCTTCTCAATGCGAGGTCATTTTTTAAAAATTCGGAATGACCATACCAGCCACAAACAAGAATTGCAAGCGAACATGGCTTTAATTTCCTCTCCGCTTTGCTTCTGTAAACCTTTCCTGGTATGTGTTTTAGCTATATGAGGCTGATGTGGTGGGGTCGTAACTAAAATGTATGTTCTCAATAGTTCTTAGTTAATAAAGAACGAAGTTAATGTTAATAATGTAGATAGCATATGATGACATTTATTTATATTACCTGAACACAGCATCATACCCGGGTCTTTTAATACATATTTATCCCGATTTGTATACCCGGATCTTCTAATATTTTATTCCTATTTGTATACCCGGGTCTTTTACATTTTACCGAAAATTTACCCCATACTATAGACCCGGGTCTAATTCATAGGGGGTCTGATATGCGGGGGGGTCGTCTATACGGCAGTTTACGGTATATCTTATGTTCTACTGGACCAATTTTAATGATTCGACCACCATTAGAATCAGAAAAACTTCCTCTACAAGTTTATTTAAAAATCTAATATAGTTACTTAATAAAAATTTTCTTTATTATTAAATATAAAATTTTTAGTAACTTGTTTATTAATAGAAATAATCTACTTACCCTCTACCCTTAAATGACAAGTAAAAATAAAATCACATTTTAGAAATTAAAAATTATAATTCTTTCAAAAATGAACAAATAGATCATTAATTCTACTAAAATAAAATTTTTAAAAAATCAATATAAGAAACATCTCTACTACATTTTATATTATATACAGTAACCAATGTGATCATTTTGGTAATACCAAAAAACCAAAAAAATTTATATGGTAACATGCAATAACTACAAAATATGCTAAAGTACATTATCTACAAAAATAAATTATTAAACTGCATGTAAATTAAAATTATATAATAAATATATTTTCTTACTATCTTGAACTATACCATTGTTGCATTATATATAATTATTAGTTTACATTATAAAGAGTGATCTACATATAGAGTTATATACTAACATTTTAATTTTTTTGAAAATAAATAAATAAAAATTATTATTCTTACCAAAAAAGGATTTTGCCAAAATTAGCAAATATCAAAAAGGTTGAACAATACTATTCTTTTATATTTTATATTGCATATTCTATATAATAATACTAGTATAAATAACAATTTGACTTGCTGAATATTTAGTTTAGTGTTTTAGCCTAAGCCAAAATTTTAGCTGTAAAAAACTTTTGAAATTTCTAAAACCATTTACACCAACAAAAAAAAAATAAAATAATAATCCTGATTACATTAATTTAGCTAATAAAATCATAAATTTTTATTATATAAAAAATCTTACATATTGATTAGCAAAATAAAAGAATAAATTTAATTAAAATTTGTAGCTAAAGTTCAAAATAAATGATATTAATATTACTATTAGTAAGAGTGTACTATTTATTACATAATTTTTACCATAGATATATGAGTTAGGGAAGTGATCATATCTATATACTAGGTAAATGGAATCTATTTTAAGTTTGAAGGAAAAACCAACATGGATCAGTTCGACAATATAGCTATTTTTGGAGTGTAATGATTGTTTTGATTTGATTAAACAATTAAACCTATGGAATTGTGTACATACACACAGACATCAGGATCACTATGCCTCTACTGCAATGTCCTTCGAACAATAATATATATAATATATATATTAAATTATATATAGTATATAATATATATTAGATATGGGCAAAATGGTATTTTTCTGCACTATGCATGTGCATGGTATGCTGCATGCATGCACGCATGCATGCTATACACAACACAGTTTGAAATATATACAATATTTAATAGTAAATAACTTAGATTCACTGGTCCATTTTTTGAAAATTTTACTGTCAAAATAATAAGACGATTCTAGTAAGTTTAAAATTATTAAAACCCATCATGGTTCTCGAGATCATTACAATTCTTTATTTTTATAATATTATAAAATGATGCCTGAACATGCTGATATACTACAATAAAATTTGATCAATTATATTTGAATGATTTTATAACAGTTTCAAAATGATATATTATGAACTACAAATAAATTTACTAGTGATTTATGGTTTTTTTATTTTTGTTTAATGTATATTGATACATCAAATCAAGAATATTGAATGTCATACATACATAATTAATATGCTCCATTTTTGAAAAATTAACCAAATTTACTATCTGTACCATAACCATTTGTATAAGTATTAGCATCTATACAAATGGGTTAGCTTGTATCAAAATATATAATCTATCATCACGTTTTTTGATTACCTTAATAAACTAAAAAGATTAGTATAATCAAATTATTAAATTTGATCAGATCTGAATGGTATGACGCAAAAATACCCCTATTTTAATACTGGTCATCTGTACTATTCTGTTGTATAGTATAGAGAATTGCAGCTGATCAATATGGTACCAGTATGGCACAGATTTTAAGATAAGATTGTATAAATAACCAAGTGGGGTGTAAAATATTCTTATTTCATACTATATAATTCTGTTACAATGTTATCATTACATATAATATTAAAATAGATCAGTATGGATGATCAGATCAGTATGTTAGGGGTGTAAAATATCTATTTTAAAAATCCTACTATACTGTTTTGGTTTTATATTATTAAGGTTTGGTTTTTTAGATTTGGTATTTTACACTAATACTAGACCAATCAACTTACCCATACCATACTAATATTCTGTAATTCAGAAAAAATCCACTTAATCAAATGTTAGAAAGATTTTATAATATTTGGATTTTAACTAATTTTGTATGGGCATATTAGTATAAATTGCTTAGACCATGCGCATGGTGCCCATCTTAGGTATAATAATTCTGGTCATCTATACTATACTGACTAATCTATTGTAAGTATAAGAAATTATAGCAGATCAATATGGTACCGGTATGATACAAATTTTAGGATAAGATTATATAGATAACCAAGTTGGGTATAAAATATCCTTATTTCATGCTATATAATTCTGTTACAGTGTTATTGTTACATATAATATTAAAATAGATCAGTATGGATGATCAGATCAGTATGTTATAGAGATGTAAAATACCTATTTAAAATCCTATAGTGCATACAAGCTAAAAACAGACAGTTATACAAGCCTGTTTAAAATTTTAAAATATGCACCCACCTTTAAAATTTTAGGGTTGGAGCTAATCAAATTACAGTATTTTGTTATACAAAATTTTGTTAAAACCAAGTATTTTGTATAATTAACTTTTAACCAATCAAATTATATAATTAAATCACGTGATGTTTCAAATTTGTGCTGTTTACTAATAGTATTTGTAATAATTAGTAACTTTAAATTGTTATAACTTTTTTAATACTTAAAATTTTGAAAATATTTAATCATCATTGGAATTGTTTAAGTCTAATCTATTAAATAATGATAAGATTTGACAAATAATTTTTTTAAAAAAAGTAGTAGTTATTTAAAATTAGTGGCTGTCTTTAGCTTGTATGTACTGTATCATACTGTTTTGGTTTTATATTATTAAGGTTTGGTTTTTATAATTGGTATTTTTACACTAATACCAGACTGTCATAGCTCACCCATACCATACTGATATTCTGTAATTTCGAAAAGGGAAAATAAATTTGTCGCACCCGCGACATGTCGCACCCTGGTTCGGCCAATCAAATCGCACGATTTTATAGGCAAAAAATTTTTTTTAAAAAATTAAAAATTTTACATAATAAAGTGCATAATTTATATAAAATAGCATGCCATATAACGTAAAATTTTATTCTGAACAACTTTTTCTAAGTCATAAAGATAGATTGTCTTAGTAAAAAAGATCGTTTTATAAGAAAAATCAAAATTTTCAAAAGTTAGCACATATAAAACTTTTTTTTTACTAAACAATCTACCTTTTTAATTTAGAAAAAGTTGTTTAGCATAAAATTTTACATATAATTCTTAAATGTAAAGATAGATTTATATTAGTAAAAAAAAAGTTTTATATGTGCTAATTATCGAAATTTTTGATTTTTCTTATAAAACGTTTTTTTACTAAGATAATCTATCTTTATGACTTAGAAAAAGTTGTTCAGAATAAAATTTTACATTATATATTTTGATATCGCTTATTTATTTTTACATTTTACTAGTAAAATTTTGAATTTTTAAAAAATAAAATTTTTTGCCTACAAAATCGTACGATTTGATTGGCCGAATCGGGGTGCGACATGTCGCGGGTGCGACAAATTTCTATTCCCTTTCGAAAAAACCTACTTAATCAAATGTTAGAAAGTTTTATAATATTTGGATTTTAACTAATTTTGTATAGGCATATTAGTGGCATATTAATATAAAATTGCTTAGACCATGCGCATGCACACATGCATGCATTTATGCGTATAGTGCCCATCTCTAATATATATATTATATATATTAAATTATTTATAATATATAATACCAGTACAATCATATAGAATGCACAACATGAAATGTAGAGGGATAGTATTGTACAACTTTTTTGATGTCCACTATGCTGATTTTTGCAAAACCCTTTTTTTGGTAAAAGTAATAATTTTCATTTATTTATTTTGAAAGAAGTTAAAATTTTTGTATAAAACCCTGTATATAGATGCTTTATGATGCAAATCTGATGCAACTAATTATTAATAATACCAGGGATGGTTCTGTTTAGCTTTTTGTATGTGTGCAATATATTGCTATACTGATTTAGTAGATTCCTATTTGAGTTAGGATTAATGATTTTTGTTAGTTTATTTTTGAAATAAATTATGATTTTCAATTTCTAATATGATGTTACTTGTCATTTAAGAGTAGAGTGTACAAATTTCCAATTTCATATAAAATCGATTGTAGATCAACTTTGTATAACCAATTTATATGATGTTATATGATTTACATGTAAACAATTCTTTGTACAATCTACAAAAATTATATAGCATTCTACAAAAATTTAATTATATATTAAGTTGATTTTTTTTAAAGCAATGAATATTGCGCAACTTCATTATTATAAACAAACTATTTAAAACTAACTATTGTATAAATTTTATACAAATTGGTTAAAATTTTAAAAAAATTTATTAGAAGCATTTTTTTATTTACTATAAAAAAATCTAATATACCACATAGATCATATGAAATATGATCTATATTCACCCTACTCTTAAAGTAAAGATATTTTCAAATGTTAATTATTATGCATTTCTATTATAAGATTGAAATCTTTAATAGATAATTATTATGATTTAGTATTTTTGAAATTTGGTTAATTTCCTTACTAATATTATAATATAATATTATTTTTAATAAGTATTATTAATTTTGAAATATATTATTATGATGTTAATGATTAGGGCATTAGTTTATGGTGACCTGTCACCATAGCGACCTTGTGATCAACCAATCAAAATCGATCATATGAGTCATGTGATGACTAATTTGCGAAGAGCAAATCAGTTGAACACGTAATCCACGGGACTGATTTTGATCGATCAATTATTTAAAAATATTATGTAATAAAAACTCAAGTTAAAAAAAAAAATAGAGCGAATCTATCTATTACTATCAAATACAACCCGAAATTTTTTTATTTTTTTTTAAAAATAAAACAACAATACATATGCAAATATTATCTGGTGCCAGCTTCGCACTTTATTTATATAAAAACAATCTAATTTAAAAAAATACTTCACCTAGTACTATTCACTCATAACAAATTGACCGATTCCCCATAGAGACAAAATGAAGACACCAAAAGCACCTACTTTCTTTCAAAAATGATACTCCAAGAATGACTCCAAGAATGATGACTCCAAAAATAACGACCCAAAAATGACAACTCCAAAAATGACAACTTCAAAAAAAGAAGTATCTCAAAAAAGAGAGAAGTTAGTACTCGTAACAAAAAAAAATCAAACTAATAAAAAAAACTACTTAATCAACAAAGATCTCGACTCCTACTACTACAACAACTCCAAGAAAAGAACCACATAAAAAAAGAGAGAAAGTCATACCTATAACAAAAAAAAACAAACTAGTAAAAACAAAAAAACTACTTAAATCGACAAAGGTCTCAACTCCTATTACAATGATTCCAAGAACGGTGACTTGAAGAATAATTCCAAGAATGATGACTCCAAGAAAAGAACCCCTAAAAAAGAAAGAAGTTAGTACCTGTAACAAAAAAAACTAACTAGTAAAAAAACCCTTAAACTAATGAAGATCTCGACTCTTACTACAATTCCAAGAACAACAACTCCAAAAACAATGACTCCAAGAATGACAATTCCAAGAATGACAATCTTAAACACTAAAGCTCCAAGAATGATGACTCTAAGAACAATAATTCCAAAAATGATAACTCCAAAAATGACGACTTCAAAAATGACGATTCCAAGAATTATGACTCCAAGAATGACGACTCCAAAAACAACAACTCCAAGGATGACTACTCCAAGAAAAGAAGCAACTAAAAAAAGAAAGTTAATACCTATAAAGTAAAAAATAATCAACAAAAAAAGAAGAAAAAAATTTTACTTATCTAAAGAAAATCCAAAAAAGCATTAGTGCAAATAAAAAAAAACAAAATAATAAAAAAAAATTTAGATTTACTAGTAAATTGATCTAAATCCAGATCTATTCTGAAGACAAGCTAATATATGATTACCAATAATTGGTTAATCATATAAGGACCCCGAATAATCTATGTAAGGTTATATTTAAGCATTATAGTAAAAATTTTTTTGGTTAGCGCTTTTGGTTTAGTATATATAAGCTACATTTTACACATTAGATTGAACTTGCATCTATCTTTAACTTTTTTTAAAATACAACATCTCTAAAAAAAAAAAAAAAAAAAAAAAAAA
>QKWP01002673.1:0-41203 GCA_003550325.1 Gigaspora rosea | reverse complement strand
CCCCAAAAAAAAAAAAAAAAAAAAATTTTTTATAAGTTCAAAATCTCTTAAGCCCATTTGATCCGTAAGCTACCAAGAATCATAAAAATATATACCACAAATTGTGCCAAATAACTTAAAAAAAAAAAAAGGCCGTTTTGACCAATTTTTATCCCCTCTCCCTTTTATTTCTTTCTCCCTTTTACCCCTCTCTCCTTTTTTTACCCCTCTCTCCCTTTTACACCTCTCTCTTTTACTCATCTCTCCTTTTTATATATCAGATTACTATTATAGCCCAGATTTTTCATTAGCACATTTTTTTTTTTGATTTTTAAAACTCCCTACGGAGACGCTCAGTGGCGTACTTTATTAAGATCAATTTCATTATTATTACATTTTACATTAGGGTTTCCTAGCTAAACTATACCTCCCTCCTATCATCCGTTTTTCCCGGCCGACTCCAGCAGGTCCACTACGTCCGGTGCTCCGTACCTCTCAGATCTTAGGCAACTTTAAGGAACTATATATTCCGCCAGTACGCTATATCGGTCAGCCATTTTTCATCTACCCCAGGAGCTACTTTCCATATTTGGCCAGTGTAGTGTCGTCAGGTGCCCTTTTCTCTGTTTCTTATATTCATTCTCTTTTTCCTTTTATAGTGGATAATCCTTATGTTTACGACGTTTCTTGTCAGATTTTTTTCCTTTTCTGAACGCCGCATGACCTTAGTGGCTATGTCACGCAACTCTTGTCATTGTAGTACTTTTTCCGTAAATGGGGAAGAAGTGCGACTCCTTGTTGAAGATCCTTACTATTCGTAATAATAACGCAGTTTTTGTTATCCACTGGACTCGAACCAGCGATCTTGCGAATGTGACCCCGGAGTGCTAACCACTGCGCTATCCGACCCAGGGTCTTATTAGCACATTTTAAATATAACATTTATAAAAATTACCCCCATTAGCATTCTTTAAAATATACCTATTTTGCCATTTAGCAGGTTTCAAATATAACCTTTTTATCCAATACCTACTTTTCAAATACAACCTTTTTTGAAAAACGGCACTCCATTAGCTATTTTTCAACTATGACCTCACATAGATTATTCGGGGTCCTATCTATAGATGGCAGTGAAATTAAATTTTAATTTTGTAAATTTCAACGGTTAAAAATTAAATTCAACTGTTGAAACTAAAATTATTTTCAACAGTTGAAATTAATTTAATAGTCAAAATTAATTCAACAGTTGAAATTAAATTAACTGTCAAAATTAATTCAACTGTTGAAATAATTTAATCATTAAAATTGTACCAGGAATGGAGTGCAATGTAGTGTATGCTATCTGAGAAGTGAAATGATGTGAACAAATACAGTTCTTTGATCGGTTATATTTTCACATGACATTGTGGTCCGATTTGCATTTTATATTAAATATGATTATTCTTTTCAAAGGATTATTTTAAGTATTTCAAGTTTAAGTTATGCCTCATTTTTTTTGATTTATTTCTGATATTACCGGTTTTGTCTATTGATATATCACTTGATTTAAGTATTCAAATATATATAAATATATATTTATAATATTTACTAATGCTATTTATGACTCTATTCTCATACAAAATGCTTCTTATACTGCATTTCATCATAAAATCTGAATAAGTTAAACTTTTAGATGCGATTAAATGATTAAAGTTAATTGCTATACAAATTTAACTTCTAATTATAAAATATTGAATAAACACAATATATTATTAAAATTTTATACTTGATTAATTATATTATATAATGCTGTACACATATAGGTTAGGATGTAAATAATTTATTAGTTAGTATTAATAAACTGTTAAAACATTCATTTTTCAAAACTTCTAATATAATCTACTAATATCTTGATGAGCAAGTTATGATTAAGAATGTCATCACAATTTAACAATTGTTTATCGCGATAGTACCAAATCAGCCTTAACTGCATACAGTATTATATGTTGATTTGTAGTAAATCAAGTATCATACTGAACTTTTGTTAAGCTTGTTAGCAGCATTGTGCAGCTATCTTATTAAATTTTTGGTTCCAAATAAAAAAGCCTGATTCCAAACTTAATAAATGCAAGTTAAATGAAAGATTTGGGAGTTTGGGTTTTGATTCCAAATAAAGTAAAAACAACATAGTAATATTGAGGGCTAAAAAAAATTTGGACTATAACTCTAGATATCTTAGCTATAACAAAAAAATAAAACTTTGAGCATTTAGATTATAACTTCCAGACTTGGCATATAGAATTTTTAATTGGTGAAAAATAAATTATTCAGCCAATCGATTTATTATCGCAATAACTAAAAAAGATGATTAGAAACTATAATAGTTGTACTAAAATTTAATAACTGCATTTTGCAACAAAACCATTCGACAAAATTGCTATTAGTATTACTTCAATTAATTGTAGTACTTGTGCATGATCTCTTTAATTAACTAATCACTTTGAGAGAAATGCTTGAGAACCCTTAAATGTTAATTTTAATTTCAACTGTTGATTTAATTTCAACAAATGATTTAATTTCAACCATTGATTTAATTTCAACCATTGATTAATTTCAACTATTGATTTAATTTCAACGGTTGATTTAATTTCAACAGTTAATTTAATTTCAACTGTTGATTTAATTTTTGTATGTAAATTAATTTCAACAATTGAAATTTAATTCGGCATTTCAATCTTAAAAAATTTTTGGTAAAATTATTTCAACAATTTCTACTGCCGAATATAGAAATTGCCACTATAATTTCACCGCCACTATAGTCCTATCATATGGGGTTGCTATGGCAATAGTTGTCATGAATAATTTTTCTAAAGATTATTAATTTTAAATATTCTTACTATTGGTTTTTTTTTGAGCTTGGGCTTTGTTATTTGCTTTTGTTCTGCTTTGACCAACTTATCTATAATCACTTCAAAGATATCAAATTTCATTAATGAGCCTATTTTACAGATAACCAATTTGCAGATGAGTTTGATTATAGACAAGATATTTTATCCAGTTTTTGCAAAGTGTTTTAGCTATTATTGTTAGAATTAAGTTTAAAATTTGCATCAAGTTATATAAACCATTGGCTGTTTACAAAATGAACTTGTCTATAAATAATTAATTATCTATAATATAAGCTTGTCAGTGAAATAACTATTAATGAAATATAATATCTTTAAAGTAATTGTTAATATGAACAAATTTCTTTGTAATAAACAATTATCGGAAACCGCAGGTGTGGCGACTTAGGGAAGTTGGTAAGTTGTTCCCCCCAAGTAGCAGGTCTAGGGTTCAAATCCCACTGCCGACGCTTTGGAAAAATAGACCTGTGTTACAGTAACCGTTTCCTGTCGATCGGTTGGGTATATTACCTGTAGTCCTTGGTTATCATCTCGAATAGGAGCTTTCGGGCAAAGTTGTGTCTGGTGACACAGACAAATCCAAAGAACTGGGGAAATGGAAACCCATTTGGAAAGTCTCGAGTAAGGAGGTAGCAATGATCTTTAACGGTGCTACCAGAACCGGAATATCAGAAACCGGAGCTGGAGAACTGGACGATATGACCTTCAGAGGAGAGGGTCCACCAATCTGGCCGCCGGAGTCGTACCAGAGGAAAAGGACCTATGTTCTGGAATTAGGTACCAGGAGAAGAAAAACTATAGTAGCACCTAATGCTGGGTAGATCAACCCTTCCGGGCCAACCGGTTTGGAAGTTTGGGGCACCCGGTGATGGACCGGTAGGAAAGTAATGGTGGGTACCGGGGTCGGTGTGAACCTTACAAGTGCAGAAGTAGGTAATGGTAGCGGTTAGGTACCCCCTGACTGCAAGTTGCTTGCCTCGGTGAGTGTGTAAGTTACCGAAGTGTAGGTAATACCTGTGTGGAACAGGGACTGCTCTACCAAGTTTACCCGCGAGGATAAATTAGTCCTAAGGGGATATAGGTAGCATCCGGGACTGTCTTCGACTGACTAATGTATTGGAGGGCTATACCGGTGATCACAAGTAGGATTGACATGTGAAGCGTTGGACCAGAGGGTTTAAATAGGCAATCCCCTAGTTGGGTTGTAGGTATGGCAACTAGTGTAGAACCTTCGGGTGGACTACTTAAATTAGACAACCAAAAGTTGTACATGTGGCTAGTTGTACTCTCATTTAATGTAACTCAATTGTGGGTGCGCCCAAAGAGGTGCCCTTGATCCATAAGCTTGATTAAATAAACTCTCACCCAAAGTGGGAACTTTAACACAAAAAAAAAAAAAAACAATTATCGGAAACCATATCTGTCAAATATATAATTTGTAGAACTTTATAAAATTATGTATTTAATTAGTTAACATAATTAAAAATGCTGAATAAGTGGGTACTATCTAATTTAGAGTTTGAATATTTTAACAATTTTGTTTGGTCATTTATAAAATTATTGGTTATATAATAAAAGTTATAACATTTTTATATTCTCAAATGCATATTCAAATTTTTATAATATATTTATATATAAATTTAGAAAAATTATTCATGGCGACTCCATATAATCAGCCAATCATTGGTAATCATATATTAGCTTGTCTCCGGAGTAGATCTGAATTTAAATCAATCTACAGATAAATCTAGATTTTTTTTTATTATTTTGTTTTTTTTTCATTCTTGCTAATGCTTTTCTGGATTTTCTTTAGTAAGTAAATTTTTTTCTTCTTTTTTTGTTGTTTTTTTTACTTTATAGGTACTAACTTTTTTTTTTTAGTTGCTTCTTTTCTTGGAGTAGTTGTTTTTGGAGTTATCATTTTTGAAGTCATTATTCTTGGAGTTGTTGTTCTTTAAGTTGTTGTTTTTGGAGCGGTTGTTCTTGAAGTTATCATTCTTGGAGTTGTTGTTCTTGGAGTCATCATTCTTGGAGTTGTAGTCTTGGAGTCGTCGTTCTTGAGTCGTCATTCTTGGAATTGTTATTTTTGGAGTCATTGTTCTTAGAGTTGTTATTTTTGGAGTCATCATTTTTGGAATTGTTGCGGGAGTCGATATTTTGTTAGTTTAAGGGTTTTTTTACTAGTTAGTTTTTTTTTGTTACGGGTACTAACTATTCTCTTTTTTTAGATGTTTCTTTTCTTGGAGTCGTTATTCTTGGGGTTATTCTTCAAGTCGCTATTTTTGGAATCATCATAATGAAAGTTGAAACCTTTGTCAATTTAAGCAGTTTTTTTATTGGTTTGTTTTTTTTGTTATAGGTACTACTTTCTCTCTTTTTTTAGGTGCTTCTTTGCTTGGAGTCATTGTAGTAGTGAAAGTCAAGATCTTTGTCAGTTAAGTGGTTTTTTTTTACTAGTTAGTTTTTTTTTGTTACAAATACTAACTTCTTTTTTTTTTAGATGCTTCTTTTTTTGAAGTTGTCATTTTTGGAGTCGTTATTTTTGAAGTCATCTTTTTTGGAATTGTTCTTGAAGTATCATTCTTGGAAGAAAGTGGGTGCTT
Organism: Gigaspora rosea; assembly: GCA_003550325.1. Lineage (NCBI taxonomy): Eukaryota > Fungi > Glomeromycota > Glomeromycetes > Diversisporales > Gigasporaceae > Gigaspora > Gigaspora rosea. The sequence goes on along the minus strand of QKWP01002673.1, from coordinate 35,736 downwards.
CTGGTATCTTTATTTTTCTCTGTGTGAAATCGATCAATCTGTTATGGATATGTAAGGCTGGCTGAAGTATTTTTTTAGATTAGATCTTTTTTTATATAAATAAAGTGTGAAGTTGGTACTGGATAATATTTATATATGTATCATTATGTATCGTTATATATCGTTGATTTTTTTTTTAAAAAAAATAAAAAAATTTCAGTAGTAATAGATAGGTAGATTCACTTTTTTTTTTAACTTGTGGTTTCATTATACAAAATTTTTAGATGATTGATTGATCAAAATCGGTTCCATGAGTCACATGTTCAACTGATTTGCTTTTTACAAATTAGTTGTTATATAACTCATGTGATCAATTTTGATTGGTCGATCACGGGATCACTATGGTGACAGGTCGCCATAAACTAACGCCCATAAATTTATTATTATACTCAATTTGTTGTATCTTATTGCATCAATATTTGTAGGATATCATCAAAAATTGAATTTCTATTTGCTTAATAGTATATAATAAAAAAATTAAATTATTTCAATTTAAAGCTTAATTTCTTTACAACTAGTAATTCAATTTTGCACTATATCTTTATTATATGTACAATAATGTATTTGTATAGTACAAGCTCATACAACTGCATATTAGTTGTGAAATTATATAAAATATTTTTATTTTTAAAAAAATTTTTTTAGACATTATATAATTAATTATTAAAATAAAACAATCTTAAAATAATAAAAATAAGATTTTTAACTTTTATTGCTAGTGTGATTCATTGCTATCCCCTGATCGATCAATCATTTTGTTTGTTTTGATTTTACATTAATCAAGCAAAACAAATAGTATTCACATTACGATTAGAGTTAGGGTTTGGCAGAGCATAAGTTAGAAGGCCCTTCTAACCCAAAATTTTGCAAGGAATTTTTTTAAGTGTAGTTTTTTAGTCAAAATTTTAAGTTAGAAGCAATTTTTTAAAAAAAGTTTGTTTTGCTTCGATTTCACATTACACCTGATCCTGCATCCTGATTTGTCGATCAGGAGTGGCAATGCATTGCACTGGCAATGAATGATACTCTCTAAAAATAATATAATAAGTTAGATTTAATCTATTTTATTTGATATTAAAAAATTTTTAATTATTTATCAAAAATATAAAAACTTTTGCTCAGTATTAAAATTATGAAATTTTTTAAGTACAAATCTTTTTGTACTGCTCATATATAGGTTTGAAAATTCAGAAATTATTCAATTTTTTATTTTTTATACTATAATTTTTAATCAAAAATTTTCTATTTTTACATCGCATACAAACATTGTACTCTATAAGAAAAAAGGTATGGGTTGGAGGCAAAATGGCATAGGTTTTAGTAGTACAGATTAAACCCAAATTATGTATATAAGAGGCTTAAATTAGCATAGATTTTTGGTCTGTAGTGAACTATATATTTGTACAAATTGGACTGTTAGTGACTTGGGTTTTGCAACACTTTACTAGTCCAAATAGCATAGGTTTTGATAGTGTTCAGATCTAGATAATCTGTTTATCTAAAGATAATTATCTGTTGAAAAAAGTCATTATCTGTTATCTATATCTGTTCATAATTCCATTATCTGAATAACTATTTAGATTACCTGTTATTAATTATTAGATACTAGATAAACCTAATATAAAAACTATATATTAAATCAAATACTTGTGAAATTGTACTATAGATGCGCGAGCAACCCAGGTTTGCACCTCGGGGTTATTATATAATTCTCGATTTGATATCTTAACCTACTCTATCTTTAAACTGGAGTATAACCAGGATTAATCCAGAGAAAGTTTTACTAACAACTTTAATAGTACATATTATACTCGAAATAAATACTAATACAAATTTTATATATTCTATATAAGTTCATACTAGAAATGGAGTAATATTGAATATTTCACGTAGAGTATGGTTATATTGCAAATTAATGATGTACACAAAATCTTGCATTTTATTGGATAAATGCATATAGTGAAGCAAGAGAATGAATACATATAAAAACTTCGCATATTATATCTTATATATAGAGATGAGCTAAATTGATTATGGCGCATTTGTGTACTACCCCAAAATTTGAAAATTTTGACAACTATATTTAAAAATAGATTTTGACTGAGATAATAATATTCTCAAAATTATGATGCGTTATTTAATAAATTATAAATTTCTATGTCTAATGAGAGTGAGAAGATAGGTTAATCTATGGGAAAATGGGTTAGACGTGTTATCAGTACAAATCAGAAGATCAAAAAATTTTTTCGGGGTTTAACATTGACTAATTAATATATAATCTGGTAACTAAACATTAATTTTGGGTTTAGATTCAGTGACTAATTGCTTAATTTAGCAAATGTGCTGTAACGATTATTTAATTTTTTTGTAAATAACTTAGAATTTAAAGTTCTGATATTTGTATGGAATAGCTAATTTATATCAAATTCGAAAAAATTTACAATTAGTTAAAAAAATAATTACTTTTAAAAAAAATCGGTCAAAAAAAGGAAATAAAATATATATCTCTAATCATTTTTTTATCACTGATGCAAATTTGCTTAGCTTTTCAATTAAAAATAATATTTATACTTTTTTATTTAATTCTTATTACAATTATTTAATTAATTCAAGCTAACCATTATATTATCAACGTTAATTTCATATTAGCCTTACAACTTGGCAAATTAAATTTTTTTTTTTAATCTTAAGACCCAGCGCTCTTCTCTGTAACCCTCCTTTTGAGCACCCTACACTTTAACCCAACTCTGATAAACCAACCGGCTTGCTTTACGCCGCCCAGAAGATCTCTGTCATCAGAGCATTGGCCACTCGGAGATGTTACTGTGATGAAGGCTTCATCCAGCTTGCCTTTTGCCGCCCAAATATGGGCCCGCACCGCATTATTAACTTTCTGCAGGACTGGCCGAGCCACCTCAGTCCTGTTTCCTGTGGGTACGTATACATTACACAGAAACGCCGCTTTCAAGTTCGTGCCTCATTGGACTGACCTTACATCTTGTATGATTTCGGTTATTCCTAATTAGGTTCTGACTATCAAATTCAATTTGCCGCCAAGTGGTATTGAACTGGCAACCTTCGATTGGGGACCTGGGAGCATAACCGCTATGCTATCGACCCACAGGTCTCTTGGCAAATTAATCAAATTTACTCAATCATATAATTTTAAGCTTTAAAATCATCTTTGAGATTAATTAATATTTGTGTTGCATAAAATAGTTAGTTTGACTTTCAAGGTGCTATATACACTCTCATGCTTGCCAATCAAGCGATTAAACAGTTCGAACATCGTATAAATTCTAAAATTTGAAAATAGTGATGATTAAAAAAAGTATACATCATTTTCTGGTAAAAATGTACAAACACTTGTAGCGGACGATATAATAAAAAAAAATAAAATAATGAGATTCTTATCTTTTCTTTACTCAGTTAGTCTCAAATTAAGATATTACGCACATATTGTAATTCACGAATGCTATCGTTTTATATTATTAGAGTTAGAAAGGAAAATGTAAAAAAAAATAAATAGGAGAAATGAATAATACTGTTATTCTCACATTCATGTGATATAAATGTACGTACTGTACGATGACATGTCAAAGTCATGGGCTATTATTATTTATGAAACGATGAAAGCAAATGCGATAGTGCATATACTTCATTATATATATTAATACAAATAATCTATAGATAATTATCTGAACTTAAAGTAACTATAGGACCCCAGAAAACTCTAATACAACTCAGATCTGAGTTTGTATAATTTTAGCAGTATTTAGCTAAATAAATGTATAAAATAGAGCAAAATTTGAAAATTTACTATATAAAAATGCAACGTTTGATGAATTTATATACAAAATTTCTTTTTTTAGAATTATCTGAGTTGTATCAGAGTTCTTCGGAGTCCTGTAACTATCCAGATAAATTATCTGTTGAACAAAATCTTTATCTGTTATCTGTATTATCCGGATAATCTGGATAAAAATTCTAACAGATCCGAACACTAGGTTTTGATAAGAGTAGTAGTGTAATAGCACATTTGTTGATAGCCTAAATTTGTATATAGAGATTTGAATTTGCAAGATATTTTTTGGCTCATAGTAGATTATATACTAGTACTAATTGGACTATTAATGATTCAGGTTTTATACTTTATAAGACATTAAAATTTGCATTATAATTAATATATAAAAAAAGTATTTTATTAATTGGGAAAATAAATTTGTTGCACCTGTGACATGTCGCACTCCTGCTTCGACCAATCAAATCACGTGATTTTATAGACAAAAAATTTTATTTTTAAAAATTTAAAACTTAGTTTTTAATAAAGTGTAAAATATATATCTGATATAAAATAACACATTATATAATGTAAAATTTTATTCTGAACAACTTTTCTAAGTCATAAAGATAAATTGTCTTAGAAAAAAACATTAATAAGAAAAATCAAAAATTTCCAAAGTTAGCACATATTAAACTTTTTTTTTACTAAAACAATCTACTTTTTTAACTTAGAAAAAGTTGTTTAATATAAAATTTTATATGTAATACTTAAACATAAATATAGATTATAATAGTAAAAAAGTTTTATATGTGCTAATGTTTGAAATTTTTGATTTTTTAAAAAATGTTTTTTTACTAAGACAATCTTTCTTTATGACTTAGAAAAAGTTGTTCAGAATAAAATTTTACATTATATAATTTAATATTACTTACTTATTTTTATATTTTATTAGTAAAATTTTTAATTTTTAAAACTTAAAATGTTTTGTCTACAAAATCATGTGGTTTGATTGGTCAGAATCAGGGTGTGACATGTCGAAGGTGTAACAAATTTCTATTATTAATTTACTATATTCTATTTAATCAGATAAAACAAAGTTTGTATTCAATCAAATTTTTATAAAAAAAAAAAAAAAAGAAAAGAGAAAAATCACTAGTTCTAACTCTAACTATAAATATTTTTTATAATGAATATTTTAAATATTATTGTATAACCCAATAATAATTACATATTAACACCAATAACTACAAAACGAAATAGCATAATATGGCAATGAAGGCTTCAATGATAATACTGAAATTGTACTAATGAATCTTGATACCAAAGCAACAAAATCAAAATGCTAATTCAAATAAAAAAACCTAAAAAAGAAGTTAGTTTCAGTAATAAACTAAAAAAAAGAAAAGATCAAAAAAAAAGATTATAGAAAGTTAAGCAAAATTGGTAAAGAAGCAAGAAAGCAAAACCAATGAAAGTGCAAGAAGACAAAATAGTGAAAGTGCAATAAAGTAAAATAGGCAAAATTAGCTGTACAAAAAAAGCAAATCAATGAAAGTGCAAAAAGGCAATTTAAGAAGACAAAATGCTAAGTGCAAGAAAACAAATCAGCAAAGTCCAAGAAGGTAAAATCAGCAAAGTGTAAGAAGATAAAATTAGCAAAGTGCAAAAAGGTAAAATCAGCAAAGTGCAAGGTAAAATAACAGCTAAGTGCAAGGAAGCAAACCAGTAAAAGTGCAAAACAAGAGCAGCAAAGTGCAAAAAGGCAAAACTAGTAAAAAGTATAGAAGGTGAAATTAGCGAAATGCAGTGAGACAAAACAAGAAAAAGAACAAAATAAAAAAAAACAAAAATTTAAGCAAAATAAAAAGCAGAAAATTAAGAAAATTTAACAACCAAACACTAAAATAACTTACCAAAATTACCAAAGAAATACTCAAACACCAAACCTAAAAGAGATTAAAAAACATTAGTATAGAGAAAATAAAACAAAAAAAATACAAACAAAAGAAATTACCAGAAAAGAACAGAATAGCGAAAAACTATTCCAAAAAGATAGCTGAACCTAAAGAATCTAAAGTAAAAAAACGTAGTAACTTAATATGAAAAAAAAATTAAAATAAAAATGAAATAATATAAAAAAAATGTGTAAAAACAAAAAAAGGTTTAGATGATCTTCAGATCTAAATTTGAATCAGATTAAGGAGATGTTCTGACCCCTAATCCAATACTGAGCATGTATTTACTTTATGTACATACTATAACGTCAAACAAACCTATATGAGACAAGATGTACAATTACGAATTATTCGAACATGTACTATTATTTACAATGACCTATATGTGTCACTAACCCAAGCTATTACAAATAACCCCATACCACCATATGGACCACATTTTTTATAGGCGTAATGAAAACAGTACAAATATAAACTCCTGTTCAGAAAATCAACTTCATTTCTAACAATTCCTGACAATTTTAAACAAATATTTTTTATAGAAAACACTTGATATTGTTTGTATAATATTCTCAATAATAGATAAAAAGTCAATATAAATCAATTTTTGACATTTTGTAACAAAATATCCAGCAACATGTTGCATTTGAATATGTAATTTTTAAGCAGACACTTACTATTGTAATACATGAAATTTATTATCCCTTAGATTGTAACACAGGCAAATTTGCCTGCGTATTTTAAAATTTTTAATAAAATTTTAAATATTGATTTTAGCCATATCTTTTCTAAGTAAAAAATATTCTTTAAGTTTTGTTTTATAACTTTGTTATAAAATTTTTTTTAAAATCATTAGAAAACTTTAATATAATAAATGTTTAAAGTTCTTGTATTGGCATTTTTACTATTAAAATTTTTCTTTAGATTTTTTCAAATTTTATATGTTCCCGTCTATAAAAAAAATCTTTACTTCTAATACAAGTCTTAATTTTTACAAGTAAATCATTAAAGTTGCAATAATGAAAGTTGTCATCCTTTATATAAACTACAATATTGTCTTAAGAACTATAGTTCTAAAACTAAAACTAAATAAGATCGCAGAAAAATTGTAATAAAATTTTTTAAAAAAATTTTTTCTTAAAATTATCTATTTTCAGCTTATATGTAACTATAATTTATTTTTTTATAATATAAAAACTAATTTTGCAAAAAAGTAATCCTTATTTTTAAATATAATTGTACAAAGGTTTATTTAATTATTTTAGTATTTTAAAAAAGTAAATCAGAGCTAAAAAAGTGCAAAAACGCAGGCAAATTTGCCTGTGTTCTACTACAATCTAAGGGATAGGACATATCTAATATTAGAGGTTGGAACTGGTTTTATTTTTTATATTTTAAAACTAATTAACATTATCTATATATGTCTGAAAATAAGCTACTACCTAAAATAAGCTACCCCTGATTTTTTTAAAAATCTTAAAAATTTATTAGCAGTTGCTATATATAAAACTTTTTTTACTAAGTAAACTTCAAAAGTTTGATTAAGTAAAGTTGTTCAGCGCATCAAAATATATCTACAGTAAAAATTTGGTAATATTTGAACAACTTTTTATTAGTACGTTTTCAATTTTTTCAAAAAACTCTATATTTTGAAAATAAGCTACTTTACGATTTTTTGTGTAATTTTTGGCCAAAAAAGGTAGCTTAATTTCAGACACATATGGTAAAACCATTTTTACATATGAAAAATAAAACTAGTTTCAAACACTATGATATTAAAGTATAATTTAAGTGAACATAGTAATAATTTATTTAGGTGCTTTAAAAATATAACTAAAAGTCCAAATTCCAGCATAACCACCAATTAAGGGTGCAGTCACATTATATTCTGATCTCAAGAAATTTTTCAAGCTTTATTTTGCGTCCTTTTATCAATCCTTTTCATTAACTCAATACTAAATTTCTTGAAATAAAATAATTCTGATTACTTTTTTTTCTTTTAAAAAACTATACACTACTACAGGCACAAATAAACATATTCTAAAAATAAGATTAATTACTTAATCATAGTTAAACTGTGCCAATAACATCAAATATTGAATATACAAAATCCATATTTTCTAAATTCTCCCAAAATTTATATCCAGAGTTCTTTAAAAGATGTTTGATAGATAAGGGCCATGATAGATATTACGTAATATCATGGAGGGTAAGCCAAAGTCTTACGTTATACATATATAATATATATAATTATATATATTGTTACGAGCAGAAACATAAGTTTATTGATTTATATACGTAAAATATAGAATTTAGGTAAAAAGGCAATTTGCCAGAGGCGTGACATTGGTAATTTGGTAAGTTATTTTATTAATGAATTTATTAGAGAATTTATTTAATGTATATATAAGAAATATTGGAATCTTGTAGGATGATGTGTTCTTTACAAGAGGGAAAATACAGAGCTTTTATAACTTTCATTAGATTAATGAACTAAAGAGGTTTGGGATAAATCGATCTTTCATCAAGAAAGAATCACGGAAGAATCACTGATCTCTCATTATGAAAGAATTACGGTAGATCTCTATAACTAAGAGGTTTATGATGATAAGTACTATATGATTACAATAACGATGGCTATGTTTAACAATATTTTATATCGTTAACTAATTTTTAGTTCTTAATTTCTTTCTTTATGTTTTGTATTTGATTGCTTCTTGGATCATGGATTTACTGTGCTTAATTCCGAAGATCACTTTTTGCCCATTACATTGGCCCAGACCTATTTTATGTGTACTATGCATAAAGATTACATTACCAATTTCAATAACACTCATAATACTTCTTTAGTAACTTTCGATTTATTGGCGTCCTTATTATGTTTTCTTTGGTGGTCCGGAGTTTATATATGCCCTTTTGTAAAACCTTATGTACGATGAAAGGTCTCTTCTATTTCGAGTGTAGTTTATGACTCTTTGAATGCTGTTGAGAAGCTTTGTATACTAATACAAGATCTTCTCTTTTTAATTCTTCTATAGTAGGTAAATCATTATCATTTCTTCTTTTAGCACTTTTCTGGGCCCTTTCGACCCTTCTGATAACTTTATTTCTGGTGTTAGGTAATACTTCTATTAAATCAAAGAGTTGTTAGAAGAATGTTCCTTCTAATAATTCTTCATTTTCATCTGGGTGTATGGGAATTCTTGCTTCCCTTCCGTATACTAGAAAGAATAGAGTTATTTTGGTTGTATTTTGCCTGGCCGTCCGATAGGTGAATAGGATCGAAGGTATTAGGGAGTCCCATTCCCTTACATTGGTTATGAGCTTGGCTATAGATTTGCATAGTGTTTTATTAAAACGTTATACTAATCCATTCGTCTGTGGGTGATATGGCATCGAATAATGATGGTTAACAGTGAATTTCTTTAAAAATTCATCCATTAAATTATTTCAAAAATGTGTCGCTCGATCTGAAAGTAGGTATCATGAACAACTATAGCGGTATACTATATCTTCGTAGACAAAGTTAGCTACTTCCTGAGCATTAGCACTTTTGATTGCTCTGGCTTCAGGCCATTTTGTCATGTAGTCTGTGGAGACTGCAATATAATGGTTACCACGTGGTGTATTTGGTAACGGACTGACAATATCGATCCCAATTTTGAAAAATGGTGCTTCTATCGTGATTGGGTATAATGGAGGTTTAGCTAAGTTTTTCCCTCTTTTTTGGCACACATCACAGGTACAGATGAATCGTCAGATATTGGTGTACATTTGTGGCCAATAATATTTAGCTCGGATTTTATTGAACATTATGTCTATGCAAAGTGTCCTCCTAATGGGTGAGTATGGACTAAAAACAAAATTGATTCGACTTCGAATTTTTTGGATAACTCTTAATAAATGATTAATCTTATGTTTATCTTTTTTATATATCAGCCCATTCTGGACTTCAAAGAATTAACTTTGGGCTTGGATGCTTCATTTTTCTTGTGAAGTTATCTTCTTTGGTAATGTATGTTCCAGTAAGTAGTTTTTTAGTATTGATATTGTATTGACTCCATTTTTAACTATGCCAGGACACCGACTATTTGGACCGGATTTAATTTTAACGTCAGATTTTGTTGTGGCTAAGTATTAAATGTTCTTTTTTATATAGTTAATTTCTTTATTTGACAATACTAATACAAAACTTTGAACTATTAATTACATTTAATTAGGTCCTAATTTCGCGCAATACTTATTTTGGTAGCGAATCCAGCCAGTAGCAGGCTTATTAAGCATCTTATAGGTTGGACAATCCTCCCAATTTTTGCACAGTACTTATTTCGGTAGTGAACCCAGCTAGTACCAGGCTTATTAAGTGTCTTACAGACAGAGCACCTCCCGTTTTTGCATAACAAGTGACTTACAGGCAGAGCATCTCAACTAATTTTGTATAATTAACTCAAAGTTTTTTTTTTTTTTGGTGAACTAATTAATATTTTCCTATTTTCCTTTGTATAGCTAAAGCGAATTTGTTTTACGAAATTACAAGTTAAGAGATATCGGGTCACCAATTGGACTTTTGTGATTTCACAGGTTCAAGATTTCAGTTACTATGTCGATTAAAAAACTAATTAGATTCTGACAGTGGTTGGCTGCAGTCGGAGATTCAGAAAGAAGTTACGAGGATTAATAGTTCTTCTAAATTAGAAAATCACAGGGTCGAGTATTGTTAATAAATAAGATAATCAATTCGTTGATTCCTTTTTTTTTAAATTTTCTAGTTTTAATTCTTTACTTTTCGTAGGTATATTCTTGATAAAGCATCGACGTTGGAATGCTTTCTTCCGATCCAGTGTACAATAGAGTAATCATACAGTTGTAGTTTTAGAATCCAACGGGCTCTTTTTCCTTTTGGTTCTGAGGTATGTAACCATTTAAGGGCAGCGTGGTCCATAATTAGCGTGAAGTGTTTTGCTCCTAGGTAATAGTGGAAGAGTTCGACAGCCCATACGATACCTAAATATTCAACTTCTGGAGCGAAATAATTTTGTTCTGGTTTCGCAAGTCCTCGACTTGTATAAGATACCATATATTCCTTGTGGTCCTTATCTTTCTGAGCTAGGATGGCTCCTAACTCTACACCGGATGCATCAGTATGAAGGTAAAACATCTCTTTAAAATCTGGGTATCTTAAAATAGGGGCCTTTATAAGATGTTCTTTTAATGTTTCAAACGCTATTTGTTGATTTTCGGTCTACTTATAAGGGACATCTTTTTCTAATAGTTTATAAAGCAGTTGGGCTATAGTGGCGAAACCTTTTATAAATCTATAATAATAGGATGCTAGTCCTATAAAACCTCTCAATTGGCGAAGATTTTTAGGTATAGAGAATTTTTTTATTTTTTCAGTTTTTGTTTCATCGGATCTTACCTCCTCCTTATTAATTACATGACCCAGGTAATTAATTTCAGATTTAAAGAAGGTACACTTTTTAGGATTTAACCTTAATTCTGCTTTTTTTAGTTTGTCAAAAACAATTTTTAGATATTTTAAATGTTCTTCTAGAGAACTAGAATAAATATTTATATTATCTAGGAACAAAATATTAATCAAAAAAAAAAACTCTTTCTGACGATCACCTAAACCAAAATTCTTACTAACGGAAAAACAAATTTTTTGTTGGAGAGTCGTGACCTGTATAGTGGTTTGTCTAGAGGTCAACATTTTTTTCTGCGAGACTTCTCTAAAAGGATGTTTGGTATGCAAGCCAAGAGTGTTATTATACAAGATAACTGGCAGGAGGTGCCCTTGTATAAAAAATCTTGGTGTGGTGTGGGCGGTAAAGCCCAACTTCGTCGACGAAGCTATCTGGTTCGTTACTTCAAAGAAGAACACAGGGGAAACAACAAATCATACGTTTTTCTTAAGCCGCACTCTCTTACCTAGGCAAATGGTCTCCTCTTTTACTTTTTCCGCTTCCTTGCCGTTTTTCCAAAATTTCTTGAAAAAAGTGGGGATTTGGCTTACCCCCTCCAAAAGATCGGCATTGTTTACTTTCCAAATTTGGACAGGCTAGTGGATTGCAACACGTGTTTTAGATACGGTGCTAGTAGATATGACCGGATGTTGATTGGAAGGCCGGAAAGAAATTGATTGTTAATTTAGTTTTACAATAGGGATATACAAATATTGCATTTGTTATATAATTTTTACTTGTACCTGGCACAGGTTATAATAGTGTGTTTATCATAGATTGTTTTCCTTCTTTTTTCTTTCTGTCTTTTTTTCTTTTTTTTCTTTTTTGTGTTTTGTGGTATCTGCTTTTTTTTGTGGTCTTCATATAGGTATTTCCCCTCTTTAAAACTTCCTTTTTTTTTCTTTGATCGTTAAGTTTTTTTCATATAGTAGTTAGAAGTTTTTCTTTCTACTTGGGAAGTTAAGGGAAGAAGATTTAAAATTAAAAAAGGAGGAGGCAATCATGATAAGCAGGATGTAAAAGCCTTCCAGTGAAATATTAAGTTTTTCAGTTTCAGGAAAAATTAATATGGAGGAGAAGTTTACTATAGCAGATCGAACATGGGTAATTTGGACTTTTGTCGCAAAGAGCCGGGTTAGCTAATACTTGTAGATTAGGTGTGATCAATTGATCACTTGTTATACATGTATGAAAAAGATATGAAATAGAAATTGAGTATAATAAACTAACAAAGTATTGGTATGATTGCCAAATGTTAAAAAAAAAATTTTATATCATCTAGGTATACCATGGCGAAATTTCCAAGACTGTCTCCAAGAACTCGATCCATTAACCTTTGAAAGGTTCCCAGCGCATTACAAAGACCAAATAGCATTACTTTAAATACATAAGTACCGTATTTTGTAATAAAAGTTGTCTTTTCTATGTCCGTTTCATTTACTCCAACTTGCCAATATTACTTATTAGATTTAAAGTGGAAAACCATTTAGCTTTTCCAAAGGTGTCGAGAAGATCGGTAATATGAGGAAGCGGATAAGTATCCTTTCTAGTGACGGCATTTAATTTTCTATAATCTACGCAAAAGTGTAATTTGCCATTTTTCTTCGGTACTATATCTACCAGAGAGGCCCAGGGACTATTTATTTCTATTATTAGTCCTTGTTCCTTTAATTTATTAATTTCTTTTTTTATAAATTCATTTTCTTCATAGGCGGCCTTATAATATCCTTGTTTAATTGGTGCGACGTCGCCTGTGTTAATGCTATGAGTCATAGCATTCGTATGGCCTAGATTTTCAAGACCTTGTGCAAATAAGTTTTCTTTTTTAAATAAAAATTTCTTTGCTTTATCTGTTGTTCTTGGGTTAACTCATTATTATTAACTATTTCTTCGATTATTTCTTTTACAGATTTTTCGTCATCTTTCTCCTTCTCTTTTTTCTTTGTAGGTACTTCTTCAATATTCGTAAGGTATAGGGTGGGATTTTCTTCTTCTAATAGTCAACTTTCTTTCTCCTTCTTTAATTCGTCGAATTCTTCTTTGTAGTCGAATTCGTCGAAAGTATCTCTGCTGTCACTATATTTGTCTTCTTCATAAGGTTCAAGATTTTCAGTACTACTGTTTGAAATTGGTGCTTTAGCTGTTCAATTTGCATAATTTAAGTATAGTTTTTGCTCATCAAAATGAAATCGAGCTTTAGTTTTTTGAACCAATCAGTCCCTAGCAATAGTGTATTGTCTAATGATTCTATTACGTGTAGGGTGGTAGGTACTACAATATCTTTAATTATTAGTCTAACGTCTTTAATTTTTCTTGAGGTTTTAGCCCTTGCCCCGATAGCCATTACTACTGTGGTAATGGACTTATTATCTATTTCTAATCCGAGTTTAGTTAATAATCGATTGGATATGATGCTTACGGTAGCGCCTGAGTTTAGCACTGCCAGTACCAGATTATTTCAAATTCTCATAAAACATGGGTAGCAGTAGTACAGGGGTATTCTTTTATGAAATTAGTCTCTTTGGCTACGAACGGACGTTTTAATATTTTTGCTAGATTTTTTTTTTGATTTAGGTATTGGAGAATTTGTCCTATAGTAACGCTAGTCGGTAAGGATAAAATATTGTCTGCTACATTGTAGGGTTTTAAGGAGTCGACCTTTGAAGACCATGTTTTCTTTTTAGTTTAGCTTGAGTAAGGGACTTTTCTATAATAGTAGGGTTTTTAATCCCTGTATTTTGTTCTTCTTCTGGCTGTTCTTGGGAAACTCTAACCATCTTACGTAACCTTTTTTCCCACTTTGGATTTACCTGACATTTCACGACTTTTAGGGGTAATATTATCTACTGTATATACTTTGTCATTATTGTCTTCTTCTAACTCAAAAAACTAATAGTTTTTTTTTATTATTCTTCTTTGGATTCTTATAAGGGTATTCTTTTTTGGACATGCATCTTCTAGCGACATGGCCTGCTTCTCCATATTTACCGCATTTAAGTCCTTCATTTCTTTCCACCTATATCTATTTTGAGGGTGTCCTCTATAAAAATTATCTCGTGGACGATAAGTTCTTGTATCCTTCATTTGTGCGGATAGAGTTGTATAATTCACCGTTAATCTTTCAATACTTTTTTTTAGGTCACATAACTTATCTCCTAGTCGTTGCGATGTATTAAATTGTTCGGTAGGTCGTTGGTGGTAATAACTTCTGCTTCAATTCTTTTGCTGCGGCTATGCCATCATATAAATTTTTAGGTGCGGCTATATTTACAAGTTCAGCATTATTACCCTTTAGGCCCTTCAAGAACATTCTTACGATGAAGCCTTTGGAAAAACCATTATCGATATTAACCTGACTAAGTAATTTTTGAAATTTAGTGCCATAGATATCCATTTTTCCATATCTTTTTGTTGTAATTTATACAACTCCATCTGCTAATGATGTTGACGTTCTTCTGGGATGAACTGTCCTACGAATAAATGGTAGAAACTCTTGTTTCGATCTGTTTTGTTTTCTTCTTTTACTTTCCAAAATTCAATACTTTCTCTAATTCTTTTATACCATTCAGCTGCTATTTCTTTTAAGTAGCCTGACACAATTCTTACTTTGCAATTTTTAGCCCAATTATTGGCTTCAGACGCTCTTTCAAAGTCATCGAACTATTCGAAAAGATCTTTATCGTCAGTACCATAGAAATACTTAATTCTCACAAGGTTACTTTCTTTTGGAGTTTTGGTCTCTTCTTTGTTAGCTGATTTAGTTATAGCTTCCATGAACTTGTTAAACTGTTCTTTATTCATTTTAGGGAATTAACGGATCTTTATGAAGTTAGTAATCTCATTGTCACTACCAAATGTTACAGGCAGAAACATAAGTTTATTGATTTATATACGTAAAATATAGATTTAGGTGAAAAGGCAATTCGCCAGAGGTGTGACGTTGGTAATTTGGTAAGTTATTTTATTAATGAATTTATTAGAGAATTTATTTAATGTATATATAAGAAATATTGGAATCTTGTAGGATGATGTGTCCTTTCAAGAGGGAAAATACAGAGCTTTTATAACTTTCATTAGATTAATGAACTAAAGAGGTTTGGGGATAAATCGATCTTTCATTAAGAAAGAATCATGGTAGAATCACTGATCTCTCATCATGAAAGAATCACGGTAGAATCTCTATAACTAAGGGGTTTATGATGATAAGTACTATATGATTACAATAACGATGGCTATGTTTAACAATATTTTATATCATTAACTAATTCTTAGTTCTTAATTTCTTTCTTTAGGTTTTGTATTTGATTGCTTATTGGATCACGGGTTTACTGTGCCTAATTCCAAAGATCACTTTTTGCCTATTACAATATAATATAATATATTACTAATATATTATAATTTTTAGCACTAATTAAACTTATTTAAAATATAATTATATACTGTAATGATGTATTTTTGAGTGCTAAGAAAGTTTATTTAGTAGCCAAAGTATATTTCATTAGTAAAATTTTGCATGATGCCAAATTTTTATATTTTTATTAATTGATAATCCACCTATCAACTATAAAGTGTCGAAATGTGGTGCTCTTTCATTTAAATTATTTTTCTTACTAAGTTAACGTTATATATCCACTAATTGAAAGTTTAGAACTTGTTGAGACGCATCTAATGGTGGTTAGATTATCCAAATCGGCCCATTCGATAGTGAAATATTATCAAAAACGATTGCCCAACTATATAAAATCCTATGACGCAGATTACATATAAAAATCACTATAGGCGAAATGTGGTGTTCTTCCATTTAAAACTTTTTTTCTTACTAATTTAATGATACATGTCCACTAATTGAAAGTTGTAGATCGTCAAAACGCATCTGACTGTGGTTAGATCATCCAAATCAGCCCAGTGGATGGCAAGATATCATCAAAAAATGATTGGCCGACTATATAAAATCTCTATGCAATGTTTGTTTACATAGAGATTTTATATAGTCGGTAAATCGATTTTCAATGATATCTTGCCATCCACTGGACCGATTTGGATGATCTAACTACCATTAGATGCATCTCGAGAACTTTACAACTTTCAATTAGTGGACATATATTAGGGTTCCTCAAATTCAAATCAAATCAAATATTGGATCAATTTGAATTTGATCAAATCAAATTGACCCTGATTTGAATTTGATTTGATTCAAATATTTGAATTTGAATTTGATTTGAATTTGAATTTTAATAGTAATTTTCAAATCAAATCAAATATTTGTCAAATCAAATATTTGTCAAATCAAATCAAATTTGGCCATATTTGAATTTGATTAAATCAAATATAGTCAAATTTGAATTTGAATTTGATCAAATATTTGATTCAAATATTTGAAGATCAAATCAAATTGTGGAACCCTAATATGTATCATTAACTTAGTAAAAAAAAGTTTTAGATAGAAGCACGCCACATTTCACCAATAGTGATTTTCATATGTAGTCTGTCATGGGATTTTATATAGTTAGCCAATCATTTTTTCATGATATCTCGCCATCCACTAGGCCGATATGGATGATCTAACTACCGTTAGATGCGTCTCGACGAGCTCTACATCTTTCAATTAGTGGACATGTATCATTAACTTAGAAAGAAAAAAAATTATATGGAAGAATGCTACATTTCGCCACTCTCCAAATTTTTTTTTAAAATTGACTAATCAGAATCGTCTTACGTGAGGGGAAGGGGTACCCTCACAGTAAATGGATATTATGTAATATCTGTCATAGCCCTAAGCTCCAGCTGTAATTTGATTTATGAACAAATTTGTATTGTAAACCAAATTACTACAAATAAATAATTTGACCGAAGATATAAAAGATTGTAGTTCTAAAATATACTTATAAGTTAAGAGCCAGCCTGTCCAAATACAGCTTATAATGAACTTTTGATATAATGAAAAGTTTAAATTACTAAATTGTTAAATTTCAACCATATAATATAAAGTATATTTAGTATTCTTTTGTCATAAGTTATAGTGAAGAATTTTTTCGCAACATAAGGGCCTCACAATAACATAAATGAGTTGTAATCTTTTGTTTATTGTGTGTTCTTGTATTTCGTGCTTTTATTTTTTTTTTGTCGAAATATGATGCTCTGATTGACTAAAATTTAAAACCACATTTCAAACAAAGAATTTCTAATAATTTGTTCTTTAATGGTGTCACAGGTTAATTAATGACTTTCGTCACACAACAACCCAATCCAGATAGTAAGTACTAACAAGTTTCGCCTAAAGCAAACTCAATTATAATTACACGGCAATACAAAGGGCAAGTATATTTATTATCTTTATTAGATCATTTTTATTATTAAGAGAAGAAAAGCTTACCATCTTTATTATTTTCGCTTTAGCTTTTATATACATATAGTGCAAGACATCTATACTCGACAATTATATGACTTGTTTTAATTTTTAAAACTGCTAAAACTTTTTATGTAAGAGGTTTTTCAAAAAACTGGCCAGCAATTTTATAGAGCTATATAAGCTCTATAAAATTACTAGCAGTTTTTTTGAAAAACCTCTTGTATAAAAAGTTTTAGCAGTTTGAAAATTGATATTAAAATATTAAAATTTATATATAAAATAAGAATAAATGTTATTGTCGACCCCGTTACATGATGGTATGTCACGGGTCATGTGCAATATATAAACAATAATCATCTAATGCTGATCATTGTTTCTTTTTTTTTTTGGTCGCGGTTTTTTTAGGTCTATACAACGAGTTGTGTTGTTGGTGCCGTCGTTCCTGGAGTAGCTATTATTGTAGTCGCTTACTAGTGTCGTCGTTCTTGGAGCTTTGTCATTTTACTGGTGTCGCCGTTCTTGGAGTTTTGGCATCGTTACTGGTGTTGGAATTGCCATTTCGCATCGCCGTTTAAGGTATCGTTGATATGCCAAACTACTGGTATTTTGCTTGTTAGTGGCATGGTAACTAACATTTACCGTTTTTTTTGAGTAACTAGTTTTTGTTACTGGAGTTTTCACTTTTTAGTCTTCGTTAGCATGATTCTGACGATTTTGGTAAGTGGTATTGGTAGATCTGTAGAATCTTCTTCAGTTCGTTGCTGGAGTTTCGCGTATGTGATTTCGTAGCTTTGGTCTATTGGCTCTAGATGGTGTGAGTTGATAACTAACCTTTATTGTTTTTTTTGGAGTTTTCGCTTATTAGACTTCGTTAGCATGATTTCGTCCATTTTGGTGGGTGGTGTTGGTGGAGTCTGTAGCATCTCTTCAGTTCGTTACTGAAGTTTCGCGTATGTGATTTCGTAGCTTCATTAGTTCGTCGGTTCTGGTCTCTTTGGTGCCGTAGCGTTTTTTCAATGTTGTATTAATTATTTTCGGTGGATTGGTGGGTCTTTTCTTTACCGGATCGTCATTGTTGGATTCGTGCAATAGTAGTATTAGGGTCAACATTATAATAAAGTGTATTGGTTCAAAATAACCCTCCTCTTAGAATTTAGAGTTAGGGTGGGCTGGTATTATGTTAATGCCAGCTGGGGTTTTTAGTATAAAAACCCAGCTCGCACTATCCCTAAATTCTAAGAGAAGGGTTATTTTGACCCGGTCAAAATAGCATTTTTAAGAATATTTAATTTTGGCATGCACATCTTTACCTTACGTAACTGTCTTATGTAATCCGTTTATAATTAAATTACTCTATAATTTTTATGTGTGTTACCTCATTTACCTGTTTATTTTCATGGATCGACAAAAAAATTCCTCGCAATACCAAAAAAGGAAATATTCTCATCCGCCATTTTTTAATGTATATTCTATTGCTATTGCAATTGTCATATTCTACTGCATATTCTACTGCTATTTAACAAATTTTATTCAAAAGAGAAGTAAAAAGGCCTTATTTGGCACTTTAAAGGTGACCCTTTATAGATTTATTTAGTTGCCTTTTGAAATATTTAAAATTTTTATTTTTTCTGCGTCGAATTTTTTACCGGGTTGATGAAATGATAATCTCTGATCGTCAAAGACCATAACGAAAAAATCGTAACGAAAATTTGACGATCGCTTCCAAGTCTATTTCATAGCTTATAAAATATTGCGCAGCAATGAATCAGCTGAATGAAAAAATGACTAAGCCGTAGTTATTAATCCTCATATAATGACTATCATATGAAATTGGATTTGTATAATTTAATTACTTGCTTAATTTAGGAATCATGATGTAATTGTCAACAATATCTTCATTGTCGATCAAACATTGACTGCTCGATACGTAAGTATCGAGGCAGCTTTTATCTCGAATCTATTCACCAGATCGAACATGTGACAGGCCCGTTTACAGTCACATGTTCGATTGATCATCAATCCTAAGTGTGTAGTAATTATGCAATCAGTGATGTAAGTATGTAGTAATTAGTTATCTTTATAACTCACGTGCGTTTTAACTTTTTTGATTAGTTGTAACCGAGAAATGTGACCTGAACGTGGGAAAGCTAATAAATGATTATTATGATTATCACGGTCTAGTAATTAGAACATTCGAGTAATCATAGTACAGTAGTATAAAATAACCGTGAAACGTGAATTTGCCAGATTTACTTTTGTTGTTTGATTACCAAATATTTACAAACTCTTTTGGGCTAGAAAGTCAATTAATGTTCACGGTCGAGTAATTATAACATTCGAGTAATCATAGATCATTTTTTAATGCTCTTATTAACGCCCTTAAATAACTCTCTAAAATCGTGAATGTGAATTTGTTAAATTTACTTTAGTTGTTGATTACCAAATATTTACAAACTATTTTGGGCTAGAAAGTCAATTAAATGTTTCACGAATTTGAAAGCGTATTGTATAATGGCCTCAAGTTCAAGAACAAGTGCAAGAATAAGTGCAACAAGTGAAAGGACAAGAACAATCGCTCCGCAATAGATAAAAACATAAGATTAATAAAAAAAATAGTAAATATATTAGCAAATGTCGAGAAAAATTACTTTCTACCAGATGTTTATTTCTATTTTTCGTAAATTTTTATCCAAGAATTTTTGGTGCCCAGATCACTAATTTTCTCAGCGTTTCACGCAATTCATAGTTTTATGTCGATTACCAAACAATAAAATCACGGTTATAATCAAGTGCTTTAATGCTTTTTGATTGGTTATATGGCCTGTGATTAAAATGTGAACTAATATATCGATGTCATCACAATTCAAATTCATTAACAATTGTTTTACCAAATCAGCCTTACCCAAACAGTATTGCTTATTGAGAGGTTATAGCAGATAATATGCTATAAATAATTAGAATTATATAGTACTTACGAACGGATATTTTACGCATTTGATTATCTTTATAATATATATAACATCGGGTTAGCATGGTAAGATTTTAAAAATTCTGAGTGTACTTATATGATCTGCTCACCCATACTGTACTAATTTGCGAAAACACTAATCGATGCTATACCAGTACCATACTGATCTGCTAAATTTCCCATCTCTATACTTCAATCCTGGGTCTGTTCGCTTTAATATTTTTGATTAGTTGTATCCGAAACATGGGGCCTGAACGTGGGAAAACTGACAGAAATATGTAAGGTAATTATATTATCATGTTCGGATGATGATTTAATATTGAGTAAATATTATATCATTCCTGTGATCATTGCGACATTTCGATCATTCGCATTAATGTCGTCATATTTGTTGATCATCTATAAATAATGTATTTTACAAGAGGGTCCCCGAAATTCCAGGTTGGATGCATTGGATCTAGGTCGGCATTTAGCCCAAATTATTAGCAGATTCTATACAAAATTATCAGCTAGGCATTTTTTACTTAATGAACAGATATGTTTTATCAGCAAAACTTTTAATAATCTTGGGGCAAAATTAATCAATTACGATCCAGCCAACCATGATTCCGATTCACTCCGACGTATTCCGACCCCGAATTTTGAGACCCCTGTATGAGTTATCAATAACGGTAATAAAAATATATTAGTGAACCACATTCTGTATGTCACTAGAATAATGGTTTAATTTTAATACAAACTAACTCAACCTTAACTACTATATGTATTGCACTAGCAAGTAAATGCTTCGTATCAATTTGAATTACCAAAGGAAACCTCACGTGAGTCTCAAAATAACTGTAGAATACATGTAACTCCAACGTATTAATCACAATAAAAAAAACAACTAGAATAATCAGTTGAAACATTTTATTAATCACATATAATTATACAAATAATTTTTTATTAAACCAAATATCAAAAAAAACTCTTTACATAAACTTCAATACATAATATACACAGCACGGGATAAACAAATATACACATATACAACTTTATTACAAAACCTGGTGACGAAGTCACCAAATACGCAAATCTAGTTAATTATTAAAAATAAAATATTATATGATAATTTTCTAGTTAAAATATACTTACGTTCTATTGGTCGATTATGTCTCATGTGACCCGTAACAAAAGTGTCATGTAACGGGGGCAACAAATAAATTTATCTATAAAATAAAACTTTAAATGAACTTTAAAATGCTAAAACTTTTTATAAAGTCATTATTTTAAAAATTTGACCAGTAACTTTGTAGAGCTCATCATGAAAAACAAAGTTACTGAACAGATTTTAAAAATATTGTCTGTGTAAAAAGTTTTAGCATTTTGATGTCTTGCACCATACTTTTACTTATATTATTTAAATTATAAATTAATTATATGATCTTTTGACTTTTAAATTACTACACTTTACCTCATTATTCATGCATAATTGTTACTTTAATTTTGGGTTGTCTAAAGCAATGTACCCATATGACTTTTTTGTGTAAATCAACCAACCTTGGAGCATAAAATTTTTTTTACACGGATCAGCCCGAAGATGTCAAAAACCAAAAAAACGCAAGAACATAAAAACGACAGTTTAAATACTGTCTAAATCTATCTTGGGCCATTAATAAAAAATGTCGGAAAGGCAATTCTATCGATAGATTAGTTCTAACCTTAATCTGACCCTAATACTAAACAGGCTCTGACACGAAATTTAACTAAAATTTCAAAAAATCACGTGGTGCATGGCTTTAGCCGCATCCACTTATTTGCGCAGGTAATACAAGCTCCTGGAGAGAGAATAGCCAATCGGAGAGTGCAATTTTGACTATTCTGGATCAGCCCGATGAAAAATTCGAACACGTGTAAAAGAAGAAAAAATGAAAATACGCAAAAACTAATATTTAAATCGATCTTGGTGCACTAATTAAAAATGATGGAAATGAAATTTTACTTATATTAAGCATTACTCTAACCCTATAGCCTCTAACGTTAAGGCCCTAACCCTAAATCACTTAGTTTATTTACAAAATCAGAATTCCTTTTTTGGTTTGTGTTACCCGTGCAAATAAGTAAAATGGGCTTTAGCCATCCTCTTAATTATCGCGTTATCTTTACTCTGATGCAAATCTTACGCTTTTGATACTCCTGCACCTACTTTTTTGATACTCCTAAATGTACCCCAAAAATTTTATTACTTTTTTGAGACACAGCGATTTTAAAAAAGTCACGTGACCGCCACGATTAAAATCGACCAATGGAATTGCAGGTAAGATTCTAATAAAAGGCTTAAAGTTTTTTTAATCGGAACTAATTTATTTACTATGTCATTATTGGCTAGAGCGTAGCGACGGTCCCTAAGTTTCTATGCGAAGTGATACAAAAATTACCTTCCTGATGTGCTTCAATTGTAAAAATCTTGACAAATTTTACTTTTTTGATATATTTGCATATATATTATGTAAATCTTATCAGAAATGGAATTTGGAAATTTTTTGTCTGTCCGCACACGTGTCTATATTTGTGCTTTTAATGTTACCAACATATGCATATTAACGCGTTTGTGTAATATGATGAACATCATATGATGAGCTCCGGACATATAATGCTACGCATTAGCCTAGTTATTTGAATTTCTAATAAGAGTTGCAGAGATGAAAATTACCATTCCAATAGTAGTAAACACATCAAAATTGGCTTAGTGTATCACAAGATATGAGTAAAAAATTTTCGCGAATTTTTAGTTTTTTTAAAAATTCGCGAAAATTTTTTTACTCATATCTCATGATACACTAAGCCAATTTTGATGTGTTTACTACTATTGGAATGGTAATTTTCATCTCTGCAACTCTTATTAGAAACACAAATAATAATGACATAATAAAAAAATTAGTCCCGATTAAAAAAAACTTTAAGCCTTTTATTAGAATCTTAACTGCAATTCCATTGGTCGATTTTACTCGCGGCGGTCACGTGACTTTTTTAAAATCGCCGTGTCTCAAAAAAGTAATAAAATTTTTGGGTACATTTAGGAGTATCAAAAAAGTAGGAGCTGATGATTGATAATTCCGATCGACCACGCGTCCCGTAACGTCACGTGCACAATACACCGATCGATTGCCTTACCCTTATTTCCGATTTTTACAGGTTTATTCCAAAATTTCCGGGTCGGATGCGTCGGATCTAGGTCGGTGTTTAGTCCTAGCTGTTAGCAGGTTCTATAGCAAAATTATCAGCGGACATTTTTTACTTAATGAATGAATGTGATTTCATTAGTAAAATTTTTTATGATCTTGGGCAAAAATGGTCGATTCCGATCCAGACGACCATGATTCCGATGCACTCCGACGTATCCCGACCTGGAATTTTTGGGACCACTGTATGACCCTATAAAAAAAGTTTGTTCAGTTATCGTAGGTATTGTCCGAAAAATGTTTCGTAATAGAGATGATTTTCCGAATGTACATTATCGTACAATTTTTATGCCGTGATGTATAAACATTGCACAGTACAATATACGGTTTGTTCGGAAAATCGACTCCATTCAGAACATTTTTTTGAACAAAAGCAAAAAATTTTTAGAACATAGCCGACGAAATTTGGACAAAATTAGGACGAAATTAGGACACAATTTTTTTATAGGGTGAGTTCTTATTTCCACACAAGTCCCCCGCATACAATTCGTCACCATGATAATGGACTCATTAACCTCTCAATTAATCGCGAACCTTCAAACTCTATCCATTACATGAAACTACTCTAACGTGATAAGTATTTTCATTTTTTTGAATACCCCTTTTTTTATTCTAAGTTTTCCTTGGTCGTTCACTAGTGATGCCTGGCGAAACTATTTTTGCAATGACGAAAGGTTTCGTCATGGTTTCGTCTGACGAAACCTCTGGCGATTGACGAAACCTCTGACGATTGACGAAACCTCTGACGATTGACGAAACCACTGACGATTGACGAAACCACTGACGATTGACGAAACCATGACGATTGACGAAAAAAAGCCGTGCCAAAATTTTTTAGATAAAATTTTTTTTGAATTCTACGAATCTGTAGAATTTAATTAAAAAATAATTAATCGAATTTGGCTTAGTGGTTGTCAAGATATCATCGTTCAAAGTCTGAAAAATTTTGATGTAGCCTTTATTTTGATAGACGTTTTAAATTTTTTAAAACTTTGAGCAACGGTATCTCGACAACCACAAAGTAAATTTTAATGAGCTTTTTTTTTATTTGATTCGTAAAATGCAAATAAAAAAAAAAAAAAAGACCATCTAATTTGGCTTGGTGGTTGTCTGCGTCATAATTTTTTTTAAACTTTGAGCAACGATATCTTGATAACCATCAAATCAATTTTGATAACTTTTTTTATTTAAATTCTACGAATCTGTAAAATTCAAATAAAAAAGTTTATCGAATTTGGTATGGTAAATGTTGAGATATCATCTATTTATTACCACTGGTAATCAATACCAGTGTTGCTATATCTCAAACGCAGCCTTTATTTTGATTTGAATTTTTTAAAAGTTTGAGAAATAGTATCTCGATAACTTCGATATAATTTTTTTATTTAAATTCTACGAATTTGTAGAATTCAAATAAAAAAAAAAGTTATTAAAATTGATTTAGTAGCTGCCAAAATATCGTCACTCAAAGTTTAAAAATTTTGGAGGAATGAAAAATTTTTTTAATTAATAAACTAATTTTAATCCTTTAATACATCTTTATTTAAATATTTTAATCATTTATAGTATTAATCGCGTTATATTTTGTTCCGGGCCGGAAATTTTATTATCGAACTTCATTTTTTTTTCGCGATTTTACTGTGCCGTGAATATTTTCAAAAAAATTGTCACAACAATCGGTATTTTTTTTTTACCAATCACAAAATTAATCACGTGTCCTATTATTTTTCAAAACAGCTGTAATAAAATTTCGCGTTGTTTATTGTTTTTACATTTGTTTGTTACACAAAATCCTGTAATTCTATTGGTTCCGATGTAAACTTTTGAGATCGGAAGTGATCTTCAGCCCGGTTTCGTCAATCGTCATAGGTTTCGTCAATCGTCATAGGTTTCGTCAATCGCCATAGGTTTCGTCAATCGTCAATTCGTCATTTGGAAGTCGCTTACGAAATGGTTTCGTCAATCGTCAGTGACGAGGGTTTCGTCAATCGTCAGGCATCATTATCGTTCACCACGTACAACACACCTCAAGACCAATTTCGCCAAAAAACCGATCTTGATCATGGCAACAGAGTTAATTAGAAACATCTGGCTCAGTTTGCTACTACTACGATTTATCAACAAATTAAATTCAAATTACAAAAATGAACGGATAATTTGTTATTATTTATTTAAGGTAAAAGATTCTAAGAATCTTATTTATATTAACATTTTACTATTTCCTCTTATAAAGAATTCATATAACTAATAATACTTATTAGATATCTTTGTAGCTATGAATAATAGAATCATCAAGAAGTAGATACAATATTTGAGTGGTACAAGCTAATGATTTAATAGTGGTAAACATCATTATGCATCGACTTAAGTGATAGAATGCTTTAAATAGTTATCAAGATAAAATTTTACGCTAAAATTCTTTCTATTATATGTTTTTTGCTAAGAAAATGACCCTCCGAAATAATTAGATTTGATTAACAAGATTCAAATTTGCCAAATATCCAATAATCCAATTCAAACTTGATTTTTTTTTCCGTATATATTAGTGAGCTTTACGAAATTAAATAGTTCGTTTAAATTGGACTATTAGATTGCTGGCAAATTTGAATTCTATTCATAAAAACCTACATAGTATCGTAAGGGCATCGTTCTAGAAAAGATCCCAGATATTTAGGTCATTGTATATATTTATATAGTGTTCGTTAGTTTTTATTTGAAACATTGTATTTAAACTGATTTTTATAATTATATTAATAGAATTATATCGAATCGATGAAATCATTAAAACCGTTAAAATATAGTTCTAAAATTAATATATTTGTTATAAAGTTCTTGCTACAAATTCTTACGTAAGTAAGTTTAAAGTTTAGCTGCATTTTAAATATTTATTTTGTTTTGATTAACAATACAGCTGTATTGAGGAAATTAATTACGACCGAATATAGTAGAATTGCAACTTATTGCAATAACATCACCGGCTATATTAAATACTATAAATACCGAGAATGGAGTGCAACGATGGATATAATTGGTGACAAATGAAAATCCGATTGGATAATAATTTATGAGCTATATAAATGACATATATCTTATTTTACTTGTTTTATTTATTATTAATTTGCACGTTATTGTTATCAAGTAAAATTTTTCTATTTGACATCAACGATTTTATTAGACCTAATTTATTTGAATTAGTGCAAATATGAAGGTAACAGTTTACTCTATTAATACCACGTCATATAAGAGCAGATGGTTATTATTTATTCAATTTGGCTATGCATATATGCACGAACGTCAACCTCATACATATTTATATATCTAAATATAAATGTAATTTTTTTATATGTATAGGTAGAATATTTTTGTTACATTTGATGTATTGAAAACTTAGCTTCCGTTCCTGGTTTTGCGTGACAGCATAACACAATACCTTATTTGGTAATGTTCCCGACTGTACTAAATATTCAGTACAACAATAGATGGTATTAATTTAAATTGCTTACGCTGTTGGATAACTTCTTTCACAAAATACGTATAAATAGCATTCTAATTTGACTGTAATAAAGTTCTTTACTCTGCCTTATTCGTTTAAAGACATGATAAAAATTAAATTCTCACTGAATGTTAAAATTATATATAGTTTTTAAATATTTATTTTTTTCTTATTCGCTAATATTCTCTTACCTATCCGTTTAATACTTCGTAATCACATTTTATAAATTAATTCAATCATCTCTTTATATTTCAATAGATTTCCTTGTCATATCATTTGGCATTGACATATAGATACACAATTTTGCTCAAATTATTTTTCTTACCATCCCTTCCTTTTTAATCATAGTTGTAACTCGCTCTTCTGAACCAAATATTAGCATAATATATTTGTAAATCAGCAAGAAAAAAATCATCAGCTCATTAGATATTATTCAAATGGCCAACAATAATACCCAATTATATCTAGAAGATAACAAGTTTCAAGATTTATTATCACAGGATTCTATTAATGAAATTATTAAAGAAATGTGCAATATATATAATGAAAAAAAATTGCAATGCGGAAATCCTAGTTTAATTCTTGACACGTTAGAACAATTTTTAATTAAGAAGAAGCAAAATCCAATTGATATTATTAATTTTTGCTTAAATGATCAAATCAATCCTATGATACAAATTATTCTTGCAGATTGTTATCGTTTTGGTAAATGGTTTGAAAAAGATGAACATAAGGCATTCATTTATTATCAAAAATCTGCAAGAATGGGAAGTGCTATTGGATTTTTTGAAATTGCATACTGTTATTTTTTTGGAATTGGAGTTGAAAAAGATGAACATAAGGCATTTATTTATTGTCAAAAATCAGCAGAGATGGGTAATGCTAATGGGACATCTGGTCTTGGATGTTGTTATCGTTTTGGATATGGGGTTGAAAAGGATGAACGCAAGGCCTTCATTTATTTCCAAAAAGCTGCAAAGATGGGGAACTCAAGGGGAACAAATTATTTTGGAAATTGTTATCAATATGGAGTTGGAGTTGAAAAGGATGAAAATAAAGCATTCATTTATTATCGAAAATCAGCAGAGATGGGAGATGTTAATGGAATGTCAAGTGTTGCAGAATGTTATCGATGTGGAATTGGTGTATTAAGAGATCTATATCAAGCCAAATATTGGTACCAAAGGTAAATTTTAAGCTGAATTTAAATTGAGTACAGTATTGCAATCGTAAGATCGGATGTAATTGAAATCAAAAAACATATTAGATGATCTAAAAATTTTAAAAAGTGATGTAAAATTTCGAATTAAGAAAAATTATTACACCTGATCTTGGGTTCGATTGATACTTACCAGGCAAGGTTAGCAATGGAGTTGCGAATGGAACCAATGGAGTTCCAGTGAGACAATAGAGTTCAGAATAGAGTCAATGAATCCTAGTTTTTTCGCTCATTCACGTGATTACCGAACTCCATTGCCCTATTGCCAACCCTGTCTCCAGGGTAATAAATTACAATACTGTCATTATATATCGATATATTGTGCTTATACTTTAAATTGCCGATTGCAGGAGTAGAGAAATTTATTTTGATTTAGGTATTATCTAACATATTTAAGTTATTATAAACCATATCTGATATTGTTATAAATTATTTCTATCTAACATTACAAATAAATATTAGTTAAAAACGAACGGATACATAACTTAGAAATGGAAGACGATTTGAAAAAAAAATTATTAAAAGCAAATATCCGTTATCTTGGATTTCTTTTGATGAGTTTAAAAATATTGAAATGATAGATAGAGGCGGTTTTGCAACTGTATACCGTGCTGAATGGTATGACAAATTTCAATATATATGCGGACCTGTTGCACTTAAATTACTTCATGAATCAAATCATTATCATAAAGAATTTGTAAGAGAGGTAATCTTTATGATTATTTTATTATTCAAGATTTATAACTAAAATATAATTCAAATATATATTTCCTTTAATAATAAGTTAAAGGCATATTGTGATATCGGTCTTAAAGATCCAACTTTTTTAAGATGTTTCGGTGTATCAAAAGATAAACATTCTAAAGATTATATTCTTGTTATGGAATATGCTTTAGAAGGTTGCTTGCGAAAAAATCTACGTGCCATAACGCAAATGGATTGGAAAGATAAATTAAATCTGCTACAATGTATTGCATCTGATCTTTTGATAATTCACTCTCAAGATCTTATTCATCGTGATTTACATAGTGGAAATATACTATTAAATAGCTTAAAAAGTGCATACATTGCAGATTTAGGGCTTTCGATAACAGCTAATATTGCATCAAAATCAAATTTAGGTGGAATTTATGGAATTTTACCATATATTGCTCCTGAAATCTTGAGCAAAAGTCCATATATTAAAGAATCTGATATTTATTCATTTGGTATAATTATGTGGGAAATTTTATACGGCAAACCCGTATCTTTTAATCTAAATTCAAAATTACAGTCAGAGTTACAATTTCAAATACAAGTATGCAATGGTTTACGACCACATATTTATGAAAGTTCAGCAATATGCTATGTGGATTTAATGAAAAAATGTTGGAACATGAATCCAAAAAAACGACCAACAGCAAAAGAAATTTATGATACTTTCGCAGAATGGGAGAATAATGAAATTATTTTATCAGAATTATCTGAATCTGATAAAAAATTACAAAATATAAAAAATGAAGATATGCAAATAGATATTGAATCGGATTATAGAAGTAGATTTATTTCATTTAATTGTAGTTACAAATATCAAGGTAATTATAAATTGTGTTTATTTAATAATAAATTATATCATTCTTCATTATGCATTGATTGATAATCTTTTATAGGTAGTAAATTACGTGAATTAGAAATACCGAATATTTGAATTGCACAATTTTGAAATAAAGATCTATTAATAATTGTGGCAGATTAAAATGAAATCAGATTAAAATGAAACTGGGGACCTCTCTTGCTCACCTTTAAAGCTTATAAACCCACATATACTCGTTTATTTATAACCCTAACCCTAAACCCTAACCCTAGTGCTAAAAAAACACCCCAAAAATGTCCCCTAAAAAATTTTATAATTTTGCTTAAAAAATAGAAAAATTTCATTTTAATCTGTCACAATAATTAATAAATAATATTAAAACCCGAATAAAAGAATGTTTGAGATATTCGTATATATTGTTTATATAATATTCTCATCGATATAAAAAGGTCAATATCAATTTTCATTTTGAGTGAACACTCAGAATCTTTAAGTAATTTGAATATATGCAATTTTTAAAAATACATACCGGTACATGGAATTTGCGTAGAACATATCTAAAAAATTTATTTCAGCCGCTTTTTTAAACCATGGCTAGAGGTCCAAAATCCCAGCGTAACCACCAATCGAGGGAGCAGTCACATAATATTCTGACCTCAAAACTACCCGAAAAATTTTACTATCATGTGACAAACGACGACCTGAGGTCATACATGTTGTCGATCACACATCTGAAACGTTGTGAAGGGCTCCCGGAAGCTTTTTTTTTAATTTATATTATATTCATTACTTTTAGTTAGTATTATTCGAATAAATGTATTTACTTTACATATATCATAGAAAATAGACCTTACCTTATTAGTATAGTTGTCGACCAAATCTGACAGATTTGTCAGATTAGACAGTTCGGTCAGATAAGTCAGATCAGTACGATCTGTCAGATCAGTACGATCTGTCAGATCAGTCTTTTCTGCCAGATCGATCCGAACTGACAGATCTGAACAATGTAAATGATCAGTTCACCTTGTATCGTCCATAGAGATGTAAAAAGTATAAAAGCAATGTCTTTGTCGCCTGAAAATAAAGGACAACTCAAGTTGAGTTTAATACTTCGAAATCATACTAGTAGAAGTAGTAGCTCCAGTAGTTAATTACTTATCTTTAAAACTTTGTCCCTAGTCCTTCGTATAAAATCCACTTTTATTGTCCCTGTTATTATCGTAAAGACCTTGTTGTCAGTTTGTTAAGAATTAACCTTCGAAATTAGAGTAGAAGCGTTAAGTTCCCTCTCGTCGTTAATACCTCATTCAAAAACTGTTATTGTTAGTCTTCATTCTTGATACCATTTTTAAAAGTCTCAAGCAGTCATAAAGGAAGAGAAAGCAAAAGAGTATAAGCTATAGAACTTACCCTTATATATAAAACACCCCTTGATCCTATTGTTACGTCAATTATATAACAATACTCGACCCCCGTGATTTGCTATTTTTGGATAACTATCGACCCTCGTGACTTCGCACTAAGTGAACCCCGTGATTTTTCGGACTTTCAATCGACGTTATAATCCAACCCGAGGACCCGTGAATACCGAAGCCAAACGGCAACCCGATATCCCTTGTCCCGTGACGTCGTGAGCGAAACCCCGATTCAAATCCAATCTTCGAATCCCATAACCTATACAAGAGAAAGACTTAAGCGAGTTAGCACTGAGTCAATAACCAAATACAAGAACCGTAAGAAGAGCTAGATACTTATCTTAACCTCCAGCTACAAGACTCTACGAACCCTGGTTACTCGGACCAAGTTTATCCACGCCTCAATCGAAGCCTTGCCAATATTAGGGTTTAGATAGAGTAGTTTAGTTAATTGTAGTTAGTGTTAGTAGTGTAGAGTAGTAATATAAAAGAAAAGTGCCAATTTCGCCCTTCTCAACGTGCCAATTTTTAAAGTTCATTGACCTTTAGGTTAACGTTTATATTATCAGATATTAACAAGATGTTTAATAAAATCGTTCAAGAAAAACATTTTATTAAAGCACGAAAGATGGTTTCTTATGAGAAATAAACATTTTTTTGGCAAAACGACCCCTTTCTGATCATGTAATGTTATTCCTGATCTTGAAATCTGATAGGTAAATGACACTAACCTGTCGCACTTTGCATGGAAAGGTTTGAATTACATAATTGTTAAATTTCAACCGGATATAGTAAAGTATTTAGTATTCTCTTGTCATAAGTTATAGTGAAGATTTTTTTTTCGCAGCATGAGGGCCTCAAAATAACGTGGATGAATTGTTCTTTTGTTTATTGTGTGTCGAAATATGATGCTGTGATTGGTTAAAATTCAAAATCCACATTTCGAACTATGAATTTCTAATAATTCGTTCTTCATTAACCTCTCAATCAATCGTAATGATTTGTGCAACATTGGTCAACCTTCAAACTCTATCCTTTACATGAACCTACTCATGTTAAATAGTGATGAGCAACGCGCGGGATCTTTAAAAACTCCCGCGCGGGATTTTTAATATAAGATTGTCTGGCCTGCGTTAGCATATCATCTGGCCCGCATTAACAAATTATCCGGCCTGCTTTAACATAAGTGGGCCAATTTCTAGTTAGTATTTGAAGTAAATAAAAATATTATGCTCGCATAACTATTTATTTGTTACTCGTTCCACATATATACGTACGTACGTACAGAGATAATGCGCAATCATTTATGTGATATTAGATGATTATTGAGTATAAATGTGATGTGACTATTTGATCAGAAATTATAAACCCGATTACAATTGAATTTCTTATGAATTGTTTATGAATTTTCGTATGTATATAACCTTGTTACTTATAAATTTTAGCACATTTATACCTGGTTATACACCTGATTACTTATAAATTTTTATACGCTTATATGATTTTATCGCTTTGTTACTATTATAGTTTTAAATATATATTTAAATAATAATATTTTAAAAACAAATTGATAAATTTGTATTGATAAATTTAATAATTATAAGATTCAAATGTTTTAAAAGTAGGCAAAATCTATATAAGCATTTTATTTATAATAAATGCAGTAAGTTTTATAAGAAATAGTTATTATTTTAACGAGAAATTATATTCGGGTTCGTATTATTTCGCCAACAATCACTTTACCGACATAATATTTTTTACCGACAAATACTCACCGACAAGTTCATTTTACCACCAGCTTGTTTCACCGAAGTTCATTTCACCGACAAGTTTTTTTTTCAAAAAGCACCCTAACTTTAGCCCTAATTCTACCTAATTCTACCCTGACTCTAACGACAATGACCAGAATTACTTTGTCAGTGAAATGAGCTTCAGTGAAATAAACTGTTGGTAAAATGAACGTGTCGGTGAATAATTGTTGGTAAAATGTTATATCGGTGAAATGATTGTCGATTAATTGATTGCCACCATTATATTCCTAGTGATGATTTATATATATATTTATTAATCGTGAAAAATTCAGAAACTCTACTCAATCTCACGAATCCTACGCAGATTGCGTGCGGGATTTTAAAAAAATCCATCACTAATAATAAGTAATTTTATTTTTTTTAATAACCACTCTTTTTATTCTAAGTTTTTCTTGGTCGTTCACCATGTACAACATGCCCCAAAGGGCATTTTCCAATTTTGCTGACACCTATTTCTCCGACACCAATTACACCGACAGCATTTCACTGACACCCCACAATTCTGACAACCCCATTTCCCGACAATTCATTTCTCAACAACTTCCTTCTCCGAGTCCTTTTCACCGACATCCTATTTTGCTGACAGCCACTTTCTCGACATCCCATTTTACTGACATCCTATTTCATTTCGTCGACAGCTATTTGCGAATTAACTCTCGTTTGTAACTATATATATGTCGTGCGTCAGATTAGACCTGGCCTAAATTAGATTAGGGTTAGGGTAAAATTACGGGTTAGTTTAGGCCAGTTGTTGCCGATCATTTAATGCTGGTCAACTGATAGTACGTCAGATTCAATCTGACGCAGGTTTTAATCTGACGCACAACATATATATAAATAGATAATAACTGATTATTAATTATAGCGAAAGCAATAGATCGATTACGATCATCTTATTTTAAAATTTTCCACGTTTTTATTACGGTTTTTTGGCTATACAGCAAATCAAAAATGACATTCTCACAGCCTGTAATAATTTTGAATAATTTCCATCATTTTCTATCACATGAACAAAATGATTGATAATCAAAAATCATTTACGTACTATAAAGCTAATTTATTTGTAAAGCTTTATTAATAGCTGTCGGCGAAATGGATGTAGGTGAAATAAAATGTCAGTCAAATGGGATGTCGAGAAAGTGGATTCGGGGAAGTAAGCTGTCGGGGAAATGGGTTGTCAGGGAAATGTGCTGTCGGGAAGCGGGCTGTCATTGAAATGGCCGTCGGCGAAATTGGTGTCAGATAATTAGTTTTGGCGAAGTTTACCGAATCCGCCTCAAAGACCAATTTTACCAAAAAAACCGATATTGATCATGACAACAGGGCTTGCTACTATTACGATTTATTAACAAATTACTACTCAAATTACAAAAATGAACGAATAATTTATTATGCTATTTTTATTTATTTATGAAAGGAAAAGATTCTAAGATTCTTATTTATATTAACTTTTTTTACTATTTCTTCTTATAAAACATTCATATAACTAATAATACTTATTAGATATCTCTGTATCTATGAATAATAGAATCATCAAGAAGTAGATACAGTATTCAAGTGTACAATCTAATGATTTAATAGTAGTAAACATTATTATGTATCGTATTAAGTGATAGAATGCTTTAAATAGTTATGATATCAAGATAACTTTTTAAGTTAAAATTCTTTCTATTATATGATTTTACTAAATGACCTTCCGAAACAATGCAGATTTGATTAAAAAATTCAAATTTGTCAGATATTCATTAATCCAATTCAATCAACTTTTTTTATATCCTGTAGAATTAGTGAGCTCTACGAAATAAAAAAGTTTCATTTAAATTAGAATATTAGATAGCTGTCAATTTGAATGCTATTCATAAAATCTACATAGCCTCGGAAGGTCATCTTCTTATCAAAGATCCCATATATTTAGGTCATTATATATGGGCTTGGTGCTACAAAAAGGGGTAAATTGACAAAAAAAAGATCTTTGGAAAATCAATTTTTATGTTATAAACTAGGCGATTGAGTTGCTTAAAGGGAGCTTGAGATGAGTGTATTGTATTATTAATTCTTTCTTCTTTAGGAAAAATAATGAGATAATGAGAGATTTGCATCGGGATAGGGTAAATATTTACTTAGTTTGATATTGATGGAATGCACATGATCTACTGTTGAATTAAAGCGTAATACATAAGTAGTTGAATTTAGGTGTGTTAAATCTAATTGCAGATTTAAGTTTACAAAACGGATCAAGATTAGATCAATGGATCATTTTAACATCCTAGTTGCATTGTTAAATACAATTGTTGTTTGTTTGAATTTGGTCTTATATTTGTTTGTTATTTATCAAAGTTTTATTTCAAATAATATACAGCGGCACATCAATTTATTCTTATTCAAGCTGTTTAGTTTTGTGGTAGGCAGTGTTGGCATATGACCTATTATGACCGTTATGACCT
>QKWP01002672.1:0-18402 GCA_003550325.1 Gigaspora rosea | reverse complement strand
AAAAAAAAAACAAAAAAAAAATTGAGTCGAAAAAAAAAGATGATAATTGAAGGGAAGAAAAAAGAAGAGAAGATAATCAAAAAGAAGTCAAAAAAGAAGAATCGAAGAAAAAAAGAGAAGAAGAAAATTGAAACGAGATTGAAAAAAGAGGAAGTTTAAGAAAAAAAAGGAAAATGAAGAAAGTCGAAAAAAAGCAACCCGAGAAAGAGAGATTGAAAACCAAAAAAAAAAATTCAAAAGAAATTGAAGAAAAATCGGAGGAAATGAAATAGAGTTAGGTTAGGGTCAGCGTTAAAATTTGGGTTAGGTCTGGTTTTAGCATTTTTAGCATAAGCTTTATTGCAATAAATTACAATTGAACTTATCTTCAAAAACGCAGTTTTTTGGTGCACTAAAAAAATTTAGTGCTTACAAATATACAGATCATTTGTTTTGTTTGTTTAATTGTGCTATGTTCATTTGATCTTTGTTTGCATCACATGTTCATAAAATTTTTGAGGATTCGCGACCAACCTTTTTTTTTAAATTACGGCATTGCTACTTAGTCTGGGCTTGGGAATTGGTATTACTACTTGGCCTGGGCTCGAGAATCGGCATTTCTCCTTAGTTTGGGACCACGACCAAGTATCAAAAACCTATTTCGAAGTAAATTTTGTTTTGCTTGAATAGGGTTAGGGTATTGCTAATAGGCTAGGTTAGAAGGCGCTATACATATAAAAATTTGCAAGGAAAATTTTTTACTAATGCGCAGAAGGTCTTACCGGTATATGCGATTTTTGACAGTTTTTTGACAAAGCGAATCGTTTGTTTCGTTTGTTTTGAATTTTCTGATCGTGCAGCAGTTTCTAGCCCGAATGGTATGTACGGCATGATTGACACGTGATGCGATCTGCAATTTCCAGCCCGAAATCTCACGTGACATTCAGCTTTAGCCAAAATTAGCATCAGCTATTACATTTATTTATTATTTATTTATTATTATTTTTTTATTTATTATTTTTTTTATTTTTTATTTTTTTTTATTTTTTTTATTTTTATTTTTTTTTATTTTTTATTTTTTTTATTTTTTATTTATTTTTATTTTTATTTTTTTTATTTTTTATTTTGAATTAATATATATGTACCCTAAGGGTATACTAAAATTTTTGTACCCTAGATCCTGTGTAACATAATTTAGTCACAGAATATATAAACAATGATTATCATTTGATCATTGTTTTTTTTTTTGCTATGATAGCTAACCTTTTTGTTTACCTTACCGTAGGTGCTTATGAATGTGTCGATGTTACTGGAATTAGTTAATTCGTATCATCGTGTAGGTGTCGTCGCCGTTCTTGTGATTGTGGATTTTCGTCGTTTGGGTGGCCATCATCATTTGGGTAATTCCATATCGTTGTGTAGGTGCCATCGTTACCAATTTTACTGTGGAAGTTAATTTTGTCGCTTATGGTAGTGACGTATTGTGTCGTTTTCATGTTTTCGAGGACGTAGATTTTGCTTGTCCTGTGTCGAGTTTACGGTGAGCTTCTCCACAAATATCACAGTCATCATAAAAAGGTTGAGAATATGGTCTAAAACCAGGATTGAATAAAAAAAATTTTCTTTCTGACGCATTTGCTATGTTAGAAGGTCTAAATAACCAATAATCTTTCCTTAAATCATCACCAACATTTCCAACTAATACAACCTCAATTTCTATTTGAATAGGATTATTATTCGGACTTCAAGATAGGTTTTTCGAGGGTTGCGGGGTCGTGGTTGTAGGTGTCAACTGAAAATTATCATTATTTGTCATTTTTAATAACTATATCGGATTCGGTAAATTGAAAACTAATAATATCGGACTTGGCGAAGTCGTGGCGGTAGTAAATGGCTATGCCATTTTGCAAAAGTTTGGCAAAAACTAATTTTGGTTGCGCCCCCATGCAGCTTTCGCCCGGCCGGACAATTGAATTATGTATAGAATAACAAGACGGATTTTTGATTGATAACCCAGAAATTGCTATTCAATTAGAGCAACGAAGAAACATTTTGAGTTCCGGGGAGATTGGTAATTTGCCTCGCAATTAGCAATTATCAAAGAATTACAAATCATTATTCTCAATTGTCAGTGCTTATTGACCCAGAACAAAGGCTGGGAGGGGAAACTTTAACTAATATTGGTAAAATAAGAAAAATCAAAAAAGATCAGGCTAACTTTATTAATTAATTGCAAATCCGTTAGCCAATGAGTGAAAATGATCGACATCAAATAAGAAATCGCGTCGCGCATTTAATTATACAAATATTCACGGTTGTAAATGTCAAAACCAATTCTAATAAAATAATAAAACCATAAAAAATATGTCTTGTAATAGTGTTTTATTGCTTGCGGAAGGCTTAATACGTTCCGAACTGCACTAAGGTCCTTATGCCCGCGATTGGTGGTCATCTCGACCATCTAATGATAAAGACGTTTCAGTTTCTGTTCCATATCGACTATATATGCATGTTAGTTTTGTTCTTAACTAGCGACAATTTTTTATTAGGGTAGTTAAAAGTGAAGAAAACCCATTGCAGCCTGGGTTTATTTGTGTTAGTGGTAGTGAAACTAGTAAGGTTTGTTTGACCCCTTCCCAAGTCGTTAATAGCTTGTATCACTTGATATTTGGAAAGAAAACCGCATATTCTGTACCTGCCATTCTTGGGTTAAATGACGAGAATATAGTACAAAAATTACTCAATGGAGTAAGATTTAGACCAATTTTTATAAAAATTGGAAATTTTATTGTTGCAGTATCAGAAATCGGAAATAAAAGGTTTACATCATCAATACTAACAAAAAAAGGTCAGAGAACTCTAGCTTTACAAAGAATGATCAATGATATATTTACTCTCGACTTTTATAAAGGGGATCAAATATTATGGCATTATGAGGATAAGTCGGCTGATAGTGTATGGGCTCAAGCGGGAGTTACTATGCATTTGGATGGTGCAACACTTTACGGTTTTAACCACCCCTTGATTCAACGTGCAATTCAAGAAAATTTCGAAGATTCAACCAATTCTGATCTAACTTGTACTTCAAAGGATTGGAATGATTCTTATAAAATGGATGTTATATTCAACCAACAAATAAAAACACGAAGAATTGCAACTAACAATTTAGCTAATTGGCAAAATTTGTTTATTACCTGGTTACGCCAAGAAAATTCCATAATCGAATTTCGTAATGCACTAAAAATAATTTATCCATCTACTTACGAATTAAATGAAGCAGAATTTCGTGCTTGGAGAGCAATGTTACGAGCATGTGGGTGCACTGATATAACGCCATATCCTAAATCTAGTGATAGAAAAGAATTTTGGAGTCGATCAGATAACCCGACTGCTGACAAAGCTAATTTGAGAATGCTTTATAAACTTGGATGCTTACAAACTGATTTAGAAAATTTGGAGGAATCGGATAACATTGTTACGAATAATGAATATGAAGATATTTTTTGGAATTGCTTTCGAAGTGCCTTGATATCTAATAAACGTGGGGGGAATGGAAAAACACAAATATTATCTATCATAGCAAATCAATTCGAATTTTTACAATTGCATAAAAAACTTCAGGTTAGGTTAGAAATTAGAATTATAAATTACAATCAAATCTCCTTAAATTCAACCTTCCTAAATGCAACCTTCAATTCTGGCCCTTATAAAATGCATTTAGGAAGGTTCGATTATACTAACAAATCACTTACAATATCATAATTAGGTAAGTATAAATGCAATAAATTTGGCACGAAAACATTCTCGGTTATACGGACCTGGCGCACCACAAATTAAAGGACCAAAAAAACATATTGAAAGAATGGCTGAAATAAAGGAAAACCAATTTCTAGCATTCTTTCAAGATAAAAATAATGTTGCACAAAGTTCTTATCGAATTGACGCAAAAACTGGAATTCCTATCATATATATGCAAGATCAAAAACAAGCTCTATGGACAAAATTCAATGAAGAGTATCCAAATGGAATGCGTCGAACTTCTTTTATGTCTAGATTAGCAGACTGTAGTCATATTCGATATCGTGAAGATTTGGGAGGACTCTGCATTATCTGTAATGAATACGGGTTTGAAGTTTTTGAAAGTTTGTTAGCTCTCGTACGACAAGTATTTACATCAAAAGAAACGTTGGTAAGTTATAAAAAAAAACTCAAAGAATAATAAATAAAAAATAAATATATAAATAAATAATAAATAAAAAAAAACAATATAATAAAAAATAAAATAAAAATGAGTTGTATCAACTCATCTAATTCTAACTAAACGAATAAATTATTGATATATAAAAGGATCCTATTATATCACGGATTGAAAACTTACGTCGACAATTAAAAAGAACCTTTGAACGCCATTTAAAAGTTGAATTAGATGGAAGAACATTACATAATGACTGCATCGATCACTGTTTGCCGTTTGCTTTTGGAGAATGTTCGAATACACATAATTTGCGCTGTCAAGATTGTTCAGAATTTTCGAATTTTTTTTATTTTATAAAAAATCATATTAGTGATAAATATCATTCCCAATTATTAGAAATGCAAGAAAAACTAAAATACTTTCTTGCACACCATGCCCGAAAACATTATTTGAATTCACAATACAAATCGTCATTAGCAAGCCTCGATTCGGATGGTGCTATTATGATTGCAGATTATAAGATGCGAATTCTTCCAAAAACTGCACGAGAAACTAAACAAGAGTTTTTTGGTAAAAGAGGCTGGACATTACATACGATACTGGTAATAACTAAAGAGGATAATAGTGTAGAGGATGATAGTGTAGAGAATGATAATATAGAGGGTGATAGTATAGAGGATGATAGTGTAGGTTTAAACGTTAGTGCTTACGACCACTGGTCCACAGATACGAAACAAGATGCTTGGTTTACAGCATCTTGTTTCGAAGCTGTGTTTAACAATATTGAAAAAAAACCAAAATGGATAAAAATAATTTCAGACAATGGGCCGCATTACCATAATAGTGAGTTAATGACAATTGTGGCCCATTGGTTTGATTGGTATAATATCGAAGTTCGTGAATGGTTATTCTTGGAGCCCGGCGAAGCAAAGACAACTGTTGACTCACATCACGCTGCAGTAAGTTTTTATTTATTTACAAAAATAAGAATAAATTATAATAAATAATAATACATACATTTTATTTTCAAGATATCTCATGCTATTAAACGATACATTCGTGTTGGATATGAAGTAATAGAGGGATCCAATATTGTGGATGCTGCACATAATTTAGCAGGCACACACTTGGCAAATATTGAACCTAATCGAAATCAAGAAAAAACTGAAAATTTAGTTGTTGAAAATAAAAGAAAAAAAAAAGCACGTGTAGAAACTATTACCGGAATTTCTAAGCATAATTACTGGCAATGGCCAATTGCAGGTCCATTTGCAGGTTATATTGTGGCAAGTCCCTTGCCTCACTTCGGAACTCCAGCACATTTTTCTCCTGTTGCAATTACTAGCTTGTGCAATGAAAAACTTCATCGTCCAGAACCAAAAGTCTCAACACATACTGAACCACAATCAAAGTGGACGATGGCTTTACCAAAACCTCAAGGTGAGAAAAATATAATATGTATAACTTACATCAATATTTATGCAAATTATGTATACAGCGGGCCAAACCGTAATGGAATTAGACAATATAGCAATAATAGGTAATGAAACCATCTTTTGTTATATAAAATAATTTTTATTATCTAAATAAATCTAAGACACAAAAATAATTCTATAGATACAAGAGATGAAGATATGGAGAGTAAGTATTATTGCTAATAAATTTATCATTCTCTCATTAAGCAACAAATCTTAAAAATATAGAAGAAGGTTTTTGCATAGAGAACACACCATATATTGGCTTTCCTTGGAATAAAGGATGGGCATTGCGTGAAAATTTAGCATATGGTAATCGAGGTGGAGGTAAACGAATGTCAGATACGGTTAAAAAAATGCTTGAACAAATGTTCTTGCAAGGAAATATTCACGCTAAAGACCGGATGACAGCTACTGATATGTATAATAGATTGAAAGAATTTGCAAATAATGGTGAGTTGGAGCAAGACGAAGTGCCAAAAGTTTCAACAATCCAGGGATGGATATCACAATACCATAAAATGTTTTTGGAGCAGGCTACAAGAACTGCGTTAGATCCTAATTTGGATAATGGGTAGTATGTAATCATAAAGACGCGTAGTATACAGTAGTTCGACCAAATAAAGTTCAGCTCCAAAAGCTAAGATAAAAAAAGTTACGAACGAATTAGTTTGAACAAAGAAAAAAAATTATTTGATCTGAAAAAACAAAAAACTAAGTGAATATAAATAAATTCGATTGAAGTCAAACATAAAAAAGGACAACGACAAGAAGGTATATGAATGTTTTATAAAACTTAAAAAGGTCAGTACCTTGTGAATTTGCCCACTTAAACTTGCGATCTATATGAATCAACACCTATTTTTGGTCCAGAAATGCCACTTCACATCAAAGTAAACTTTTTATCGATTGATCGCTACGTCTTAAAACTTGTCCACATTATTACTCACGATCTAGTGCGTTATAATATGTGAAATGATTTTTATATTAGTAATCGTAAAGTCACGTTGGCTTTGAACTAAAAAAATTATTTGATATTAATTAGTAATGATCTGCGTCATCATTTATTAATAAATTGATTCTCATTCGGAAACGGATTTTCAATTAATTAGAAAACTTGGACGGGTGAAATTTACTCGATTCTACCCGTAAACTTTATTATTCTGACCAAGCAACTAAATTAAATAGAACTAATTATATTTGTGAGACTGTGCCAAATCATAAGGCCTAAATAGCCATGAGTCCTAAAGGTTAGGGTTAGGGTCAATCTTATTATGTTAAGCTTTGGGATGGGGGTTTTCATATATATAACTTAGTATCACTTGTGTAAGCTTGGTTTTGGATTTTTGTTATATATATATTGACTTATAAATTATATTAGAACATACGTACGTATATAATTATATAAAATATGATTGTTACAATTGTTACACAAAATTTAAATATGCAGTATAAAATTAAATTCACATGATAGAGTACATGTACCTTAGGGTACATATAAATAAATCCTTTTATTTATTTTATTTTATTTTTTTTTTATAACAATTTTAAATTTTTTTTTATAACGATTTTTTAGGTGTTATTTTATGGCGACCCATGATTGACCAATAAAAATCGATCACGTGATCATGTGATCGATTGATTTGGTCGATTTTTATTGGTCGATTATATCATTAGCGCTGGTAAAAGCGAAAATATACAAAAACTTATGTTTAGTGCATTAATTAAAAATGACGAGAATGGAATTTTAATATAATAGGTATCATTCTAACCCCATTGCATTTAATGAAGGCCCTAACTCTAAGTTTTTATCTCACGCACTTCGGTTATTTACAAAATCGGATTTTGCGCAACAAATAAAGGAAGAAAAAAGCG
Organism: Gigaspora rosea; assembly: GCA_003550325.1. Lineage (NCBI taxonomy): Eukaryota > Fungi > Glomeromycota > Glomeromycetes > Diversisporales > Gigasporaceae > Gigaspora > Gigaspora rosea. Next base: position 10,878 of record QKWP01002672.1, on the reverse strand, counting down.
AAAATATACAGAAGCAATCAACTTCGGTGCACTAATTAAAAATGACGGAAATGGAATTTTACATATATTCTAACCCATAGCCTTTAACGTTAAGGCCCTAACCCTAAATTTTTATCTCACGCTTTTACAAAATCGGATTTTGTATTACCGTTACCTGTGCAAGAATCCGAACATACGTGAAAAGAAGAAAAAAGCAAAAATATGCAAAACTAAAGTTTAAATTGATTTCGGTGCACTAATTAAAAATAACAGGCATCATTCTAACCCCATAGCATCTAATGTTAAGGCCCTAACCCTAAATTTTTATCTCACGCACTTAGTTTATTTGCAAAATCAGATTTTGCGCAAGAATTCGAACATGCGTAAAAGAAGAAAAAAGCGAAAATATGCAAAAGCTAATGTTTAAATCGACTTTGGTGCACTAATTAAAAATGACGAGAATGGAATTTTACATATATTCTAACCCATAGCCTCTAATGTTAAGGCTCTAACCCTAAATTTTTATTTCACGCTTTTACAAAATCGGATTTTGTATTACCTGAGCAAGAATCCGAACACGCGTGAAAAGAAGAAAAAAGCAAAAATATGCAAAACTAAAGTTTAAATCGACTTCGGTGCACTAATTAAAAATGAGAGAATGGAATTTATATAATAACCATCACTCTAACCAGTCTCTAACCCATAGCCTTTAACGTTAAAGCCCTAACTCTAATTTTTATCTCTCGCACTTTTTTTTTTTGTATTACCCGCGCAAGAATCCAAAAAAAGCGAAAATATGCAAAAACTAATGACGAGAATCAGTGTTAATTTTTCAATTAAAATTTACTATGTGGATACAGCACAATTCATAAACTTTTCTGTGCGGCAAATACTGAGAAAATGCTTGTAATTGTGCGCACTACTTATAAATGGCAATTATTTCTGTGCAGCATCTACACATCTACTGAAAAAAGATGTGCGCAAATTTTTGTTTCTGTGCACTGCACACAGTGCGCACAGTAAAAAATAATCACTGACGAGAATGGAATTTACATGTAATAAACATCATTCTACCCATAGCTTCTAACGTTAAGGCCCCAACCCTAAATTTTATCTCACTCAAGCTTATTCATCAAAAGTAACATTTTTAAATTATTTTTTTAATTAAACGAATCTATTATTATAGTAAAAAAAAAATTACATATTGTTGAAACAAAATTTTAACCGGCTTATCCCAACCGATAGATAACCATCAAGAATTTCGCCAGTGCCACCTTCATAACTACAACAAGATGTGTTTGCTTATCACATAATTCCCAAAATGTAAAACCATCTCTAGTTCAGCAAAGAAATAATTTCCTTGAAGGCATGATGTTGCGGAAACCACAAAAATTCGATTCCGACGCACCAGAGGCACCACAAGAAACTTTGGAAGAACCCACCGACGAACTTACAGAAGAAACCCACCGAAAAACGACGACCGAACCTATCGAAAAGAGTCCACTGAAGAATGACAAATATTTGCCAGAAAAAATACAAACTTACCAAAAGCACCGCATAAAAACTATGAAGAATCAAAGAGTGATACAATGAAAAAACAAACAGAAGGAAAATGACGAATTAGCGAAAAAAACCCCACCCAGACACCAAAATACAAATAACTTAAGTAAAAATAAAAAAAACGACCTACTGAACTACCTGAATTGCATGACTTCATAACCTCTAATCCAAGGCTTCAACGATAGCTCCAACGACAACTCTGACGACGACTCCAACAACGGATACAAGGCTTCAACAACAGCTCCAACGACGACTCCAACGACAGCAACTACTAAAGAGAAGAAAAAAAAAAAACTTATTATTAATAAAAAAAAACAAAAGCGCAAAAAAAAAACAAATACACAAGCGAAAAAAAAACAAATGATTATCAAAAGGATAATCATTGTTTATATATGATCACCGATCTTAAAAATAATTGGTCGATCATATAAGGGTCGCCATGGTGACGAGTCACTATTTTCTTTTTGCCTTTTTTTTATATGCTATTTATTTATTTATTTATTTTTTTTTATTTATTTGTATTTATTTTTTTTCTATTTATTTTTTTTTATGGAAAATTATAAATGGCGACCCCATATGATTAGCCAATCATATTTAAGATTGGTGATCATATATTTCCAGGTACTAGATTCGGTCTAGATTTAGATCGATCTACAGGTAAATCTAGATTTTTTTTTTTATTATTTTGTTTTTTGTTTTTTTATTCGCGATACTACTAATGCTTCTTTGGATTTCTTTAGATAATTAAAGTTTTTTTTTCTTTTTTGTTTTGTTTTTTTTTTATTACGGGTATTAACTTTCTTTTTTTAGTTTTGTAGTTGCTTCTTTTCTTGGAGTCATCCTTGGAGTCGTCGTTTTTGAAGTCGTCGTTCTTGGAGTCGTCGTTCTTGGAGTCGTCGTTCTTGGAGTTATCGTCGTTCTTGGAGTCGTAGTTCTTGGATTCGTCGTCATTCTTGGAGTCGTAGTTCTTGGAGTCGTAGTCGTTCTTGGAGTTGTAGTTCTTGGAGTCGTCATTTTTGAAGTTGTCGGTAGTGGGAGTCGAGATCTTCGTTAGTTTTAAGTTTTTTTTTTACTAGTTTGGTTTTTTTTTTGTTTACAGGTACTAACTTCTCCGTGTTTCTTTTCTTGGAGTCATTCTTCAAGTCGCCGTTCTTGGAATCGTCATAGTAGTGAGGGTCAAGATCTTCGTCGGTTAAGTGGTTTTTTTTTACTACTGTAGTTTTTTTTTTTTATTACGAGTACTAACTTATTCCTTTTTTTAGGTGCTTCTTTTCTTCGCCGTTTTTGGAGTCATCGTCGTTCTTGGAGTCGTCGTTTTTGGAGTCTCGTGTGTTTCTGGCATCTTCGTTTTGTCTCTGTGGGAAATCAGTTGAGTTGGCTCTGTTATGGGTGCGTGGGTGGGCGAAGTATTTTTTTACAGTTGTTTAGATTTTTTTTTTAAAGTGCGAAGTTGGCACCAGATTTAATATTCGTATATTCGTGNTTTTTTTTTTTTTTTTTTAACTTGTGTTTTTTTGGTTGATCGATCGATCAAAATTGGTCCTGTGAATCATGTATTCGTCGATTTGCTCTTTGCAAATCGGTCGGCACGTGACTCACGTAATCGATTTTGATTGGTCGATCACAGGTCGCCATAGCGATGGGTCGCCATAAAATAACGCACTTTTTTTATTTATATTTTATTTATTTTTTTTTATAACGAATTTAATATATATATATATATTTTTTTTTTAAACTTAGGCAGTCTCGCCGACAAGTGTTTATTAGGATTCTTAAGATATGACGTACTTATACAGCAGTAACGAGAATACAACTAGCCACACGTACACCTTTGGTGTCTAATTTAAGTGGTCCGCCCTAAGGTTCCACACTAGCTGCCATACCTGCAACCCAACTACGGGAATTGCCTAATTTAAATCCTCTGATTATCTGCTAAGCCCATCAATCTCCTAATACTTAACCTCTGACATTACCCGGCATGACATCTCTTTTGGGTGAATTCCCAGGTACAACCTGCTGCACTATATCAAACCAACCGGTTTGACATAGAATTTTACTAGAACGATACATGTCCCACACAATTAATCATACGGTTTCTTTTAGCGATCGACGCTACAGCTTTACCCATATACTCGCAGTCCGGATTTCCGTGAACTGCTGATATCACCTACTACAACCCTCGTAAGGTTCGTCTCTGGCCCGGCACCACCTCTTCCGGTAGCACCATCGTAGCCGTCCGTCTACCTCCTTATTCGGGATTTGCCAAGGGGTTTCTGTCTTTCCAGTTTCCTGGATTTGTCAGTGTAACAATACACTAATTCGCTCGGAAGCTTCCATTCAAAATGGTGTAACCAAGATTACAGGTATACCCAACCGATCTTGAGCCACAGTCACCATAACACAGGCCTATTTTTCAAAACGTCGTCAGTGGGATTCGAACTTTTGATCTGTCGCTTGGGGTTGACAATCTGGCAACTTCTCTAAGTCGCCACACCCTTATATGTTTTTTTTTATTATTTAATTTTTTTTTTATTTAATTTTTTTTTTTATTTAACGTTTTTTTTTATTTAATTTTTTTTTTTTACGTATAACGAATTTTTTTTTATATATTTCTATAATGCATAACGTAAGTTATTTATGTTTTTTTTTATTTATTTAAAATATTGCTTTATTTTATCTATATTTTTTTATATTTTTTTAAAATAGCGGATGATCTAAAATAGATCTATTTTAGATTATCTTATAAAGCACTGGATTATAAGTTTTTTTTAAAGATAAGTAATTTTTTTATTTTTTTTATTTTTTTTTCTTGTTTTTTTTTGTTAACTTATACTAATTGTAATTCTTGTAATTATATAGCGTTCTTGGTAATTTGGCGGCAGTTTATAGTACTTCAACGTCCTTCTTGCGGCGAAGTAACGGCGACCGGATCTAATAAGAAAATAATTACCAACGGCAGGAATCTGGTCAAGTGTCTTGTCTAACCCGAATTCAATAAGAAGATAATTACTACCGGTGCATTTTTTTTTTTTTAAAAAAAAAAAAGAATTAATAAAAACAATAAAGTCAAAGAAATTAAAAAAATAAATAAATTACTATATACTCGCCCAATTTCATATATTAAAAAATACATTCGAATATTCATATTCATCCATAGAACATATTCATGTTTGTTTTTGCCAATGGCAAAAATCTAGTGTCTTGTCTAACCTGGATCTAATAAGAAGATAATTGCCAATGGCAGGAATCTGGGTAAATGTCTTGTCTAACTCGAATTTTATAAGAGACAAATACTACCGATAAATTTTTTTTTAAAAAAAAACAACAAAGAATTAATAAAAATAATAATAAAGTAAAAAAATATTAAAAAAAAATAACTTATTAGCAAAAAGAAAATAGCGACCCGTTGCCATGCCGACCCTTATATGATCGACCAATCATTTTTAAGATCAGTGATCATATATAAACAATGATTATCCTTTTGATAATTATTTGTTATTTTTTCGCTTGTGTATTTGTTTTTTCTTTGCGCTTTTGTTTTTTTTATTAATAATAAGTTTTTTTTTTCTTCTCTTTAGTAGTCGCCGTCGTTGGAGTCGTAGTTGGAGTCATCGTTGGAGCCGTTGTTGAAGCCTTGTATCCGTCATTGGAGTCATCGTCAGAGTCATCGTTGGAGCTATCGTTGAAGCCTTGGATTAGAGGTTACGAAGTTGTGCAATTCAGGTAGTTCGGTAGGCCGTTTTTTTTATTTTTACTTAAGTTATTTGTATTTTGGTGTCTGGTGGGGTTTTTTTTCGTTAATTTGTCATTTTTCTTCGGTTCGTTTTTTCGTTGTATCGCTTTTTGATTCTTCGTAGTTTTTTTGCGGTGCTTTTGGTAAGTTCGTATTTTTTCCAGCAAATATTTGTCATTCTTTGGTGGACTCTTTTCGATAGGTTCAGTCGTCGTTTTTCGGTAGGTTTCTTCTGTAAGTTCGTTGGTGGGTTCTTCCAAAGTTTCTTGTGGTGCTTCTGGTGCGTCGGAATCGAATTTTTGTGGTTTCCGCAACATCATGCCTTCAAGGAAATTATTTCTTCGTGGAACTAGAGATGGTTTTACATTTTGGGAATTATATGATAAGCAAATACATCTTGTTGTAGTTATGAAGGTGGCACTGGCGAAATTCTTTAAGGTTATTTATCGGTTGGGATAAGCCGGTTAAAATTTTGTTTCAACAATATGTAATTTTTTTTTACTGTAATAATAGATTCATTTAATTAAAAAAATAATTTAAAAATGTTACTTTTGATGAATAAGCTTGAGTGAGATAAAATTTAGGGTTGGGGCCTTAACGTTAGAGGCTATGGGTAGAATGATGTTTATTACATGTAAATTCCATTTTCGTCATTAGTTTTTGCATATTTTTGCTTTTTTTGGATTCTTGCGTGGGTAATACAAAAAAAAAAGTGCGAGAGATAAAAATTAGGGTTAGGGCCTTAACATTAAAGGCTATGGGTTAGAAACTGGATAGAGTGATGGTTATTATGTAAATTCTATTCCCTCATTTTTAATTAGTGCACCGAAGTTGATTTAAACTTTAGTTTTGCATATTTTCGCTTTTTTCTTGTTTTCACGCGTGTTCGGATTCTTGCGCAGGTAATACAAAATCCGATTTTGTAAAAGCGTGAAATAAAAATTTAGGGTTAGAGCCTTAACGTTAAAAGCTATGGGGTTAGAATATATGTAAAATTCCATTCCTGTTATTTTTAATTAGTGCACCAAAGTCGATTTAAACATTAGCTTTTGCATATTTTCGCTTTTTTCTTCTTTTACATGTGTTCGAATTCTTGCGCAAAATCTGATTTTGCAAATAAACTAAGTGCGTGAGATAAAAATTTAGGGTTAGGGCCTTAATGTTAGATGCTATGGGGTTAGAATGATGCCCTTTATTTTTAATTAGTGCACCGAAGTCGATTTAAACTTTAGTTTTGCATATTTTCACTTTTTCTTCTTTTCACACGTGTTCAGATTCTTGCGCAGGTACTGGTAATACAAAATCTAATTATGTAAAAGCATGAGATATGTAAAATTCCATTCCCGTCATTTTTAATTAGTGCACCGAAGTCGATTTAAACATTAGCTTTTGCATATTTTTGCTTTTTTATCTTTTACGCGTGTTCAAATTCTTGTGCAAAATCTGATTTTGCAAATAAACTAAGTGCGTGAAATAAAAATTTAGGGTTAGGGCCTTAATGTTAAATGCTATGGAGTTAGAATAATGCCCATTATTTTTAATTAGTATACCGAAGTCGATTTAAACTTTAGTTTTGCATATTTTCGCTTTTTTCTTCTTTTCATGTGTGTTCAGATTCTTGTGCAGGTACCGATAATACAAAATCTGATTTTGTAAAAGCGTGAGGTAAAAATTTAGTGTTAGGGCCTTAACTTTAGAGGCTATGGTTTAGAATATATGTAAAATTCTATTCACGTCATTTTTAATTAGTGCACCGAAGTCGATTGCTTTTGCATATTTTCGCTTTTTTCTTCCTTTATTCGTTGCGCAAAATTCGATTTTGTAAATAAACGAAGTGCGTGAGATAAAATCTTAGGGTTAGAACCTTAATGTTAAATGCTATGGAATTAGAATGATGCCTATTATATTAAAATTCCATTCCCGTCATTTTTAATTAATGCACTAAACATAAGTTTTTGCATATTTTTGCTTTTACCCGCGCTAATGATATAATCGATCAATAAAAATCGATCATGTGATCACGTGATCGATCGTTCAAATCAATCGATCACGTAATTACGTGATCGATTTTCATTGGTCAATCACGGGTCGCCATGGCAACAGGTGCCATAAAATAACACCCTAAATTATTATATACTCGCCTAAATATTAAATGCTAGCTAAATTTCTATAGATTAAAGAATATATTCGAATATTCATATTTTCCGCATAGAATATATTTATGTTTGTTTTTCGGCAACAGCAGAAATTTGGTGTCTTGTCTAACCTGGATCTAATAAGAAGATAATTAACTGGTCAGGTGTCTTGTCTAACCTGAATTTAATAAGATAATTACTACCGGTACTTTTTTTTTTAAAAAAAAAACATAGAGTTAATAAAAATAATAATTAAATATTAAATGCTATAGTAGCTAAAGTTTCATACATTAAAGAATATATGCTATTTTCCATATAGAACATATTTTTCGGCAATAGCAGAAATCGTCTTGTTTAAACTGAATTTATAAAAAGATAATTTTTACTTTTTTTTTTAAAAAAAAAAATATATATAAAATACTAATACTTTCAAATATTTATATTCCTCGCATAGAACATATCCGCATTGGTTGTCAGCAACGGGACGGGGACGGGTGTCTTATCTAACCCGAATCTAATTCAAAAAAAAAAAACATAAATTTACCAAAAATACATTTGAATATTCATATTCCCACGTAGAGTATATGCACATTTGTTTTTTAGCAATGGCAAAAATCTGGTCGAGTATCTTGTCTAACTGAATCTAACTTCTACTTTTATTACCACGTCGAAACACTACAAAAAACGCTGTCGAATCGCCACAAGAATACTGTCGAAACATTAGAAGAGTTACTATCAAGTCACTACAAGAATCGGGGAACACCAAAGAAACTCTGGAATAACTACAAGAACAAAATGTTTTTAATACTGTACAAAATAAAAAAGCGAAAAAGTAAAAAAAGCTACTTATGCTTATGATCGTCAATCTTCTGTAGATTATCCGGAAGTGTGTAACAGAGCCAAAGAGTGGAGATCTAGACCGGGTGTATAAAATAAAAGAAAGAATAAAGAAAGAATATTATTAAAGAATTAATAAAAATAATAAAAGGTTTACTTTGTTTCAAAATCCAATAAAATTTACAATATATATAAATTAGTTACTCGGGTAATTGATTCGAATCGGCCCATAACACAAATGCGTAAAATATGTGTTGTTGTTGTACTAAATGTGCAAATATAGGCACACGGCGTTACATCCAGAAAATGTAACAATTACGTTTTTGATATTTTTAATTATAATGCATCAAAAATGTAATTTCAGTCATCAAAGGGCGTAAAAGTATGAGTCTGTCGCTATGCTCCAGACAATTAGTATTCAAACCACTATTACTACAAATCAATAGGAAGATTAGGTGAACACTTCTAGGTGCTCACTATTTCTTCAAACTCACGGCATATGCTGATGACCTGTCCTTGGGGGTCAGCTCTCGCTCAAACTGGGAAACCATACAAAGGTGCTAGAAGATTACGAGAAAGCTTCAAATGCTAGAATAAACAAGAGAAAATCTAAACTGGTCCCACTAACACCTTCGCAGAAAATGTGAACCTTCTAGAAGAAGAACAATATGAAAAAATTTCTGAACAAACCTCATTTAAAATATTAGGCTTTGAAGTTTAAGGGACGGGTCACCTAGGCAAAGACTATGGGAGGAAACTATTAACAAAATAAAAGTACAAATAGAAAAGCTAAATCTAAAAACCTATCGTTCAGAGGGAAGAAAATGCTAGCCAAGTCCTTAGTTCTTTCTAGAATGTGGTATGCTGCCTACATCCTCCCTCCAAAAAGAAAACATGTATCAGCAATCAACGATCTTATCTCAAACTAGATTAAGCAAAAATCCAAGTTTCTTTCCAGATATGCAACTTTTCAAAAGAACCTGAATGAAGGTGGACTGGGTGCCCGGTCATCCAAAACATGTTAGATGCGAGACTTATAATAATATAGAAACGTTTATATACAAGCAGTTCTACTTGGGCATGTTACGAAGAGAAGTAATTTCAGAAAAAATTAGAACCAAAAGGAACCTCAGTGTAATACAAGCACTAAAATCAAACCTGGTTAGTGCGAAAGCTTGGCCGAAAGAATGGAGAGATCATGTGCGCACCTGGATAAAGCTAAAAGATGATATCTCAACCACAAGAAACTGGCCCTGGTTGTCAGAAGAAATGATAATTAACAATACCAATGGCCTGGAGATGACGGTCAAATGGATTGTGCAAAAACTGAATTCAGCTAGGAGTAGACGTAACACAAGCTCGAGTAATCACATACCAGACAATTTCAGTTGGTTAACAGTAAAAAACCATATAAACAAAAAGCTAGATACTTGCTGGCGACTATACTATGGCGCTTTGCCACTTGGATACCGAACACATCATATAGATCCAGGAAACAATAGTGACTATATATGGTGCACCGATATCAGGCAAACCATTGAGCATTTTGTAACAAATTGCGATGTGAGTAAAGAAATATAGTGTTCGGCCTATAACCTAATAGACATTACAGCAGATATGAGTCTCCCTTCCACCACACAGGAAGCTCTCGAAGCAAGTAATATAAAGAATAAATCAAAACAACAAGCAGTCCAATGGCTTCATACTCAGGTAATATATACAATATGGTATATGTTTGCGAAAGCCAAATGGGGCAAGAAGAAAATAACAAAAACTAGGGCCATACGGCAAGCAGAGTTTCAACTCAAAAAGGAGCTCCAGCAGTTATCGTTCAATATTAGAGAAAAATCTTCTAAAATAAAACAAATATATAGTGTAGTGTAGTTAAAATATGTAATATTACTTGGTATTAATAAAGAGTGCCAACTGCGTCTTAGTTATGAAAGACTGAGAAAATAAAAAAAAATTACAAATCAATATCAATACATATATAAATATATTAGCAGAAAATATATTAAATAAACACTTTTTTTATATTAAGTATCTTTTCAAATAGAATATATTTTTATGCAGATATGTATTACTATTTGTATTAATCTAAAATTCTAATATGATTTTTGCTTTATTTAATAACAAGTAAAAGCATCATGTTAAAGCAGGGAGCTGAAAAATAGGAAAAAGATTAGATAATAGTAAAAAAAAGGAAAAAAGAAGTATAAATTAAGTAAGGGTAGGTTGTTATAGAGAAGCCAAGAAGGTACAAAGTTAAACTGTAGTAAGATAATGGTAGGTTATAGGCATAAAGCGCTTAGAAGCATGATCTAGAACATATCTTACTATAATAATTTTCTTACAAAAGGATATGGCATGCATGCCACATATTCACCAGTAAGCATGCACACCATTTAGTCGCTGATATACAACTTATTGAAGTCGATAATTTAGAAAATACTGTATTGTTTTTATTGTGCAGAAAGTTCTTTAAAATTAGTTATAATGTAGCTTGTACGCATGTATGTGTACTTGTGAAACTCATAAAATTAATAGTAAAGTGATTAAAAATGTGTTACTATCGCTATTAAAATTTTAAGATTACAACCAAGCTTTATTAATTTGCAATATATAGATAATCCC
>QKWP01002671.1:19531-41947 GCA_003550325.1 Gigaspora rosea | reverse complement strand
TTTTTTTATTTTAATTTTACAAATCCATAGAATTCAAATAAAAAAATTTTTAAAAATATTATGATTTTTAAAATTTTACAAATTAATTCTAACTTTGTACTCTAAAAACTTATTTAGTATATTAAAAACATTATGCTAGTATATTTAATTTTATATTTCTTGAAAATTTCAGAGAAGATACTAACTACATAATAATTACTACAATTATTATATTAATTACTAACTAATTTGCTTAATGATAATTCCGCACAATTGTATTACATAATTATTTGTTTATCGATATATATCACGATCAATGATCATAATACATATGCAAGTTGCTATTGATACTAAAGCCTGATTACATGCTACAACTACTTTTATTTATTTTCAATTATAATTGATTATAATTTTGCTCTGTATAGCTATTAATAACTTGTTATATTTGGATCGATCATCATAACATGACTTAACTTGTTATAATAATTCTTGCAAAATGTGGGTAAATTGCTAAAAATAAAATATAACATGGGTAAAATCTTAGTAATTCGCCAAAATATTCAATTATGATCCTTTTTAAAATTAACCTCAATTTGCTAAAATTTAAATTTGGACCTTAGATCAAATTTGAATCAATTTGCTAAAAAAAAATATGACATATATTAGAGATGTCTGGGGTCCTGGTCTGACTTGGTCAAAAAATAAGTATTTGAATATTCATTCGTTCAATATTTTATTATTTGAATATTCATTCAAAAATTTTGAACAATATTCAAATATTCGCTGAATATTCATTGAATATTAAATATATTTTATTAATTTTAAAAAATGATAACTATTTATTTAAATTAGCCAATAAAATTGCAAATAAATTATTAAAAAATAAAATAAATTTATAAAATTATATATATATATATATATTCAATGAATATTCAATGAATATATTCAGTGAAATTTTAAATATTCGAATATTCAGTCAGTGAAAAATTATATATTCAAATATTGAATATTCAGTGAATATTCAATGAATATTATTCATCAAGTCAGACCTCTACTTATTGGTTTGAATCGATCTACCTCAGACCGGTTCGCCCCAAATCACTAACCTGACTTACCAGCCCGTCATGACTATCTTTTTTCTCAACCTTCTTCTTCTAGCTTCCTAGGTAGCAGAACTTCCAACAAAAATAGAAAAAAAAATAAAAAGGATAAAAAAAAATGAGAAATACTAAACTAACGAAAAGAAAAAAAAACAGGACAAGAAATAAAAGAGAAGTGGATAAACGAGAAAAATATATAAAAACAGAGAAAAAAAGAAAAAGGCTAAAAAAAAACAGTCATGACAACACTATTTTTGCCTGTGTTAGGCTTTAAAAATTATATAGAGTTGTATAAAATAAATCCAATCTAATGCTATGTATTCTAGAAAGTAGAAAAGAAAAAAGAAAAAACATTTAATATCTAGAAATTTCTATATATGATTCCTCCAATTTCTATTACACTAGTCATTGTTTATTTGGTAAGCATTAACCCAAATAGCCTTGTGGGAGATTCTATTTCAGTAGATGCATCCTGATTTGAAAAGAGTAAATACTGCTAATTTTTTGAAAAGGTATACCGAATTGTCCACTTTTGTAAATTTCAAATGTTCAAAGTAATACCAGAAAAAGAGTACCAAAATAAATGAGTCGTAAAAGTTACGCTATACAGAATAATATATCTAACCAAGTATCTACTTCTATTTTCATATCCATAGCCCTTGACAAAGCTTCAGAGTTTTTCTGTTACATTTCAATAGTACCCAAGCCCACCAAGATGCCTTGTTTATAAGTTTACTATTCTTTTTCATTTCTATTTCAGTCACAAAACATAAAGTAAATTGACTTTGTACCTGATAGCAGCTTTGTAGAGTTTTGTTGTATATAAATATATTAATTGCGTAGTTTTTGTGGGCCTGAGTTCTTGGAAAATTTGGTACAAGGGATCATTAGAAAGAGTTGTAATTTTTATTAATATTGTTTTAGCAGAGACAATTCATATACAAATATCTTTAATAATACTATAATTATTCAAGTTAGATCTTTTCTATTTAGTGCTTCTATATACTGTATACGTAAGCTACCTTTTTTGGCCAAAAATTATATGAAAAATCATAAAGTAGCTTATTTTCGAAATATTGCATTTTTTGAAAAAATTGAAAAATGTACTAACAAAAAGTGTTCAAATGATACCAAATTTTTACTATAAATGTATTTTGATGCGCTAAACAACTTTACTTAATTGACTTTTTCGAAGTTTACTTAGTAAAAAAAAAGGTTTATATGTAGCAACTACTAACGAATTTTTTAAGATTTTTTAAAAAAATTAGAGAGTAGCTTATTTTAGGTAGTAGTTTATTTTCGGACATATACGATACACTATATATAAATTTAAGTTTGGTTTTTTAATATTAACAAAAAATTTATACAATAGTCATATTTTTATATAATAAAATATACTATCTGCTATGTATTTTAGTAATATATTTTACTTGTAAATAATAATTCGATTTATAAAATTCAACTATAAAATTGGCCAATCATAAAGTTGATATATTTTTGGATTTTAAAATTTTAGGGTTACTCAAATATGATGAACCAAACACGTCGATATGCAATTTGGTAGAGAGTAAATACAAAACATAGAGATTAATACAAAAGCTAGAGAAGTAAGGGTCACAAAAACAACAGATACAAGGCATATTCCCTACAAGCGAAAAGAAAATATATAGTAGAAGGAAAAAAAAAAATGGTACAAATCAGAGATGGCTCATTATAATATTGGACATTTGGACAATTTGGACATTGGACATTTGGACAATGTCCAATTTGTCCAAATGATTTAATTGGACATTATGATTTATTGGGCAATTTTTAGATATATAATGCTAGAAAAAATTTTTAAATAATAGTAATTTAGCTTCACTAGACAAATAAGTATATATTGTAAGGCAGTATATTATTTATTTTTATGTTGAATTTTTGAAAATTCACCTAGTTTTATATTATGTATTAAATTTTATCCAATAAAATTATTGGACAATTGAACATATGTCCAATTTATATAATTGGACATATAATTAATTAGTTTAATACTTTTATTGGACATTGTCCAATGCCCAATGGTCCAAAAAATTATTAAAATTAATTGGACAAATTGGATATTGTCTAATGTCCAAATGTTCAAAAATCCAATTGAATTTATTTAAACATTGTCCAATACCAACACTGGTACAAATATACCAAAAAAACAAAAAACATACTTAAAAAAAAAAAGAGCAACAAAGTATACAACAAAGTAAACAAAAAACACTAGCGAAATATTAACAATGATGAACTGATAACAGAAGCTAGACCGGTGTCAAACTTTTAAAAAACTCTTGCTAAACAAAGAACTAAGCTAGGACAAAAAGGTAGAACTAGCAGGGTTGGCATTGGACAACATCCAAATAAATTTAATTAGACATTTGGACATTTGGATATTTGGTTATAGTCCAAATATACAAATAATTTTTTGGACCTTCAGGTATTGGACAATGTTCAAATAAATTGTAAAATTATTGGACATATGTTCAAATTGTCAATTGGACAGTATTGGATATATGTCCAATTGTCCAATAATTTTATTGGACAATTTTAATAATATAACGACAAAGGCTGAAAATAGGTTAGGGCTGTGTCATTAATCACCTGATTATTTTTTATCAGAGGCCTACCCCCTCCCTCTTCTTTAATATATATATAGTCAGGTTTTTATATACTGTATAATTTCAACTTTTTTTACCACCCTCCCCCTATAAAATCACTTGATTTTTGTCACTCCACTTACTCCCTCTCTTTTGGTCAAAAAACTTAAAAATGTCTTTGATCTAAAAATAAGCTACCTCATGATTGACAATAGTTGCTATATAGTTAAATCCAAACTTTACTATGCAAATCGATTAAAGTCACTTAAGTAAACTTCTTTAGATAATCAAAATATACTTATTTTAAAATTTTTATTAGTATTGGAAAACTTTTTATTATTTGCTTTTGATTTTTACGTTATACAAAAAATTAAAATTTTTTAAAAAAATATATTTGACAAATGTAAAAATCAAAAGTCAAATAATAAAAACTTCTCTAATCCTAGTAAAAATTTTAGTATAAATGTATTTTGATCTTCTGAATAAGTTTATTTAAGTGACTTTAATCGATTTATATAGTAAAATTTAGACTTTACTATGTAGCAACTATCTGCGATTAACCAAAAATCGATTAAGCCATCCTGATTTCTTTATAATATACCTTTATTTAAAATTAAAAATAAAATCAACTATTGTTATTATTCTTTTTGAAATACAATTATTTTACAGTTTCTAAAACTCTGATTAATCATATTTCATTAGCCAATATCAAATATATATTGTAAAAAAAATAGAATATAAGTTAATGTAGTAGTATAATATGAATATATATGTACATATGCATATTTTTATAATAATAATAATTATTATTATCAGTATACTTTTAAAATATACTGTAAATTAAAGATATTTTGTATTATAAATATTGGCCAGAATTAAGTTTAATTTAGGCAAGATTAAACTAATTTTTTTTTAATGTCCAATAAAAAAAGTTACTATATCCAATCAAAATTATTTGGACAATTGAACATTGTCCAAATGTTCAAATATCCAAATTGTCCAAATATCCAATATTATAACATGCCATCCCTGAGAACAAGAGCTTGAAGCCTTAAAGAATATTACAAACAAACTAAATAATAAACAGAAAAAGGATGCAAACTTATCTATGCCTCTGATTAGAATAGCGATAGAATAACAAAGGTCCAAGAAGTTTCAGAAGATAATACCGTATATTCCCGAAAATAAGCAACCTCTTTTGGCCAAAAAATTACAAGAAAAAGCAAAGAGTTGCTTATTGAGTTTTTTGAAAAAATTGAAAAATGTACTAATAAAAAGTTATCCAAATAACACTAAAGTTTACTATAAGTGTATTTTTATGTGCTAAACAACTTTACTTACGGTAATCAACCTTTTAAAGTTTACTCAATAAAAAAAGTTTTATATGTAGCAACTGCTAATGCGTTTTTTGAGATTTTTGAAAAAAACAGAAGGGTTGCTTATTTTAGAGGGTTGCTTATTTTGGGAAATCTATGGTATTAAAAGTAAACAACAAGAGATTTATAAACCAACTTTAGAAAATCGGTTAAATCAAAAATAAAAGATATGACAAATGCTATAAAACTTGATAATCTGAACATGATAGTTAAAAGAAAGATCTAGTAGCAGAATAGAAAGTAGTCTTCCATTTTTTCTAGTTTACAAAGAGAGCAGTCAATGTACTCGACATTTTTCTCAAAAAACACAATTAAGACAAAGAACAACTTTGCCCTTATAATTGATATTAGTAATACAATTCTCATTTAATGAAATCATGGCCTTGCTTTTTTGATTTAGCAAAATACAATATTAATGCTAAAAACAATATTTTACAAGAGGTAAACATATGGGGGTGAGTCAGTAGAAAAGGGACAAATTGTTTTTAGTAAAATTTTTTTAATTTTTAAATTAAAATATCTTGACAAATATTTAATCAAATTTGCTAAAAATTTTTTTATTTTAATCTTGAAATTATATAGAATTAAAATAAAAAAAAATTTATTAAATTTATTAAGATAGTTGTTAAAATATTTAAGCTTAAAGTTAAGAAAACTTTTACTTAGAAAAAATTTGTTCCTTTTCTACTGATTCACCCCCATATGTATTTAAAAGTGATATTTATTAATATAGAAAAACAAAAGCACTATGCATCTAAGGGTCTAACTATCTTGAACCAAATATATTTCGGCTATATTCTCATAAAAAAAGAAAATCTTTCCTGCCAATCAAGTGCTATAATATGCCTCTAGGCAATAAAACAGAAATTTTAGATACATTGCTTGAAGTATTTAAAGTAATAAAACTATTATTTCTATAAAGTTACTACTATTCAAGGGGATGCTGTATATAACAGACCAGTAGATAATTACAACATTTGATATTTCTGATATATATGTCATATTTTTTTTTAGCAAATTGCAAAAAATTTGGTTTGAGGTCCAAAATTAAGTTTTAGCAAATTAAAATTAATTTTAAAAAAGGTTATATAAAGCATTTTGGCAAATTATAGCAGTTTTATGTATATTATATTTTATTTTTAGCAAGTTATCTGCATTTTGCAAGAATTATATCCAAAAATAAGCTATTTTATTTTTTTTGTACTATTATCATTTTTAAAAATTTAAGATGCTTAATTTTGAATTTTTTTGATCAAAAAATCTAAAATTAAGCATTTTTCTTAAATTTTCAAGAAATATAAAAGTAAATATACTAGAATAATATATTTTTATATGCTAAGGGGAGTAACAAAAATCAGGTGATTTTTTAGGAGGGGAGGGGGGTAAAAAAAGTTGAAATTATATATAAGAACCTGACTATTTATATATTAAGGAAGAGGGGGGGAGTAGGCCTCTGATAAAAAATAATCAGGTGATTAATGACACTGCCCTAAACAAGTTTCTTAGAGCACATTGTAAGAATCAATTACATTAGAAAAATAAATATAGTGCAGATCTGTGAAGGTCTGTGACCCTGAAAAATTTTAACAAATTCTGCAATAACTTGCGATCTAGTAGTCAAAACTCAGCAATTTTGGTACCATTTGATTCATTTTAACGAAGCAGATCGAATGGAATCAAATTATTGAATTCCAATTACTATATCACAAGAAAATCCCATTTAAATTTTTATCAGCAAATTTATAGTAGTGCAATTTTTCGAAAGATTATGCGAACCTGCAAAATCTTTCGAAAGATTTTGCATATAGAATATATTTTGAATATTTCACAATATATTTCAAAATAGTTCAGGTTTCAAAATATTTCAAAAATGTTTTCGAAAGTGAATTCAAAATATTTCAAAAATGTTTTCGAAAGTGAATTCAAAATATTTTTTGAGAGAACGAGCTAGATCAGTAGATATATAACCTAGGTTATACCAAGAATACATTGGACTATATTTTTGAAATACTTCGAATATATTAAAATTAATTGGTAATTCTCCAGTCAACTGGTTCAAAAATTTTTTTTTATATATAAATTTTACTATAAGTGTAAATGCACAGCGTCTCTATCTAAAACTTTTTTTATACTAAATTAATCATCTTTCTGGCTTAAGAGACTTTTGTAATGCTCATTAAAATGCATCTAATGGTAGTTAGAGCGTTAAAATCGGCTTGGTGGATACTAAGATATCTTTAAAAAACCTTTCTTTTACTATATAAATTTCTTTGCAAACAATAGGATTGTTTATAAAGAAATTTATATAGTAAAATAAAGGTTTTTTAAAGATATCTTGGTATTCACCAAGCCAATTTTGTCGCTCTAACCACTATTAGATGCGTTTTAATGAGCTTTACAAAAGTCTCTTAAGCCAGAAAAGTGATTAACTTAGTATAAAAAAAAGTTTTAAATAGAAACGCTGTGCATTCGCACTTATAGTAAAATTTATATATAAAAAAAAATTTTTGAACCAGTTGACTGGAAAATTGCCTATTAATCTACAAATCTGTATTACAAGATTAGATTAGATCTTTTGTTTATAAATTTGATCTTCTATTCACATTGTTTTTTTATTTTGTTTTGTTTTTTTTATTTTTGGTTTATTTTTTTGTTTTTGCTTTTTTTTGCTTTCATTTTGTTTTTATTTATTTATTTATTTATTTATTTTTAATTTTTTTTGCACTTTACAAGAACACTAGCCCTTTGCAAGAAAACCAACAACTTTTTGGCACTTTGCAAGAATACCAATTTGACTTTCATGCCAACTCAAACTTCTGATACTTTGCAAAAACACATAACAGATTTTTCAAGCAATTTCTAAATTTCCAGGAACAATTTTTTAGAGAAATGGGCACAAGTTTTTGCAAGTTTTTGCAAGTTCTTGCAAGGTTTTACTTCATTTATTTTTTTGTTTCATGTTTTTTGTTTTTGTTTTTTTTGGTTTATTTTTAAAATTTTTTTTATTAATTTATTTTATTTCAATATTTTGCAAGAATAGAACCTTTAGAAGAGTGCCATTTATTAGCTGATTAGGGTTTTACTAAGTGGCTGACCCTATCCCACCTGATAATTTTTCTGAGCATTTGATTGGTTAAAATTTAATAATAATAATATATATATATATTAAATATTGAATAACTTGTAATCTACTAGTCTGTTTTGGATAATTTAACTACCAAAATATTCATCTCAATAAGACGATTCTAACAAGCCCAAAATTATTCAAATCCAATCACAGAATCCCAAGATTGTTCAACTTTTGTGTAATTTTAATAGTAATTTTTAAAATTACTATTATAAATAAATTTTTTTAATATTAAATAACTTTAGATCCACTAGTCCATTTTGAATGATTTAGCTACCAAAATGGTCATCTTAGTGAGAAGATTCTAATAAGCCCAAAATCATTAAATTCTAATTACAGAATCTTAAGATCGACAAAGATTTGTATTATATATAATTATATAGTATATACATTTTGGCCGATTTAAGGAACTGCTAATAACTTTTGATCTACTAGTCCATTTTGGATGATTTAACTACCAAAATGTTTATTTCAATGGGACAATTCTAGCAAGCCCAAAATCGCTAAAATCCAATCACAGGATCCCGTGATTGATCAAATTTTGTAAGATTTTAATAGTGTTTTTAGAATTAGGGGGCTTCCAGAAATTATGTAATTTTTTGGTGGGTGGGTGGGGTCCTGAAATATCAGGTTATAATTATAATTCTGGTCAAATTTTTATAATTCTGGCCAAAAGTATAAAATTATAAAATTATTAATAAAAACTATTGATCTACTGGACCAATTTAGATAATTTAACTACCAAAATGTTCGTCTCACTGAGACGATTTTAACAAGCCCAAAATCGTCAAAATCTAATCTCAGGGTCCCAAGATCGTTCAACTTTTGTATAATTTTAATAGTGATTTTTTAGAATCACTAAGTAAATTTCTTTAATATTGAATAACTTTTGATCCACTGCCCCATTTGGATGATTTAACTACCAAAATGTTCACCTCAGTGAGACAATTCTAACAAGCCCAAAACCGCTAAATTTTAATTACAGGATTCCAAGAACGATAAAGATTTTATTGCTTGTCTAACAATACAAATCTTTATTGATCTTTGGGTCCTGTGATTAGAATTTAGCGATTTTGGGCTTGTTGGAATCATCTCACTAAGATGAATATTTTGGTAGTTAAATCATTCAAAATGGGCCAGTAGATCAAAAGCTATTCAATATTAAAGAAATTTACTTGTAATTCTAAAAAATCATTATTAAAATTATACAAAAGTTGAATGATCATGGGACCCAGTGATTTGATTTTAACGATTTTGGGCTTGTTAGAATCGTCTTAGTAAGACGAACATTTTGGTAGTTAAATTATTTAAATTGGTCTAGTAAAGAAATAGTTATTATCAATTTCATAAATTAAACTATATGAATAAATTTTAAAAAATATAAAATTTGATTGGCTAATAGAGTATCAGGTGTGGGTGGGTGGTGTAAAATTTTGAAATTTATTAGTAACAAAATATTACGTAATTTCTGGAAGCCCCCTTACTATGATTTGTAAATATCTTTAACAGTAAATAACTCTTAAACCACTAGTCCGTTCTGAACAATTTAATCACCAAAATGTTCGTCTCAATGAGATGATTCTAACAAGTCCAAAATCATTAAAATCTAATTACAGGATTGCAAGATAGTTAAAAATTAGTATAATGGCTTATCTACAAATCTAATAGGTTTTTACAGTACCACATATAAAAAAACCCATTAGATTTGTAGATAAGCCATTACACTAATTTTTAACGATCTTGTAATCCTGTGTTTAGATTTTAATAATTTTGGGCTTGTTAGAATTATCTTATTGAGACGAACATTTTGGTGATTAAATCATCCAGAACAGACTAGTGGTTCAAGAGTTATTCACTGTTAAAGATATTTACAAATCATACAATGCGCGACACCTAAAGAGTAAAATAATTTTAAAAATTAATAGCTTATGATATGGAAAAGATATAAAAAAAAGGAAGCTACTAAATTGTAGCCAAGCTAATTTGCTACAATTTAGCGGCTTTATTTTGAAAATAATTATTTTATATTATTGATTTATATCACTTTAAATATGTACAATTTTTATATGATATGTTAAAAAATTACTAAAAATGAGACAAGTCACATGGTTTGGTTTTTGTTTATTTGCTAATTTATAAAAAATTTGTTAATTAATAAAATTTTAGCTATTAAAAAAAAATTTTAACTAATCAAAATACAAAGAATCAATAAATCATTATGAATTTTTTTAAAATGGGTCAAATTCATCGTGAATTAGCATTTTAGTTTTTAGATGTCTTGAACTATGGTAATTCTAAAAACACTATTAAAATCTTACAAAATTTGATCAATTATGGGATCCTGTAATTGGATTTTAGCGATTTTGGGCTTGTTAAAATTGTCTTATTGAGCCAAACATTTTGGTAGTTAAATCATCCAAAATGGACTGGTAGATCAAAAGTTATTAGCAATTCCTTAAATTGGCCCATATAAAGCTCTAATTTAATTATTGTCGTGGCTGAAGCTGGAAATGGCTGAAGCTGGAAATTAGAGGTCTCGATTTAAAACTATAAGCCCTACTAAAATCCAACTATACTCTTTTATTATAAACTTAACCCTAAATTCTAATCTAACTATAAAAAAAATCATACAAAATGCATTCTAAAATTTTTTGTAAATTTCATATTAAAATATTTAAAATACCAGCTTCAGCCATTTCCAGCTTCAGCCACAACAATTATTAATTGTTTATAAAATACAAATTTTTGTAGATTTTGGAATTCTGTGATTAGAATTTAATAATTTTGGGCTTGATAGAATTGTCTCACTAAGACGAACATTTTGGTAGTTAAATCATCAAAAATGAACTGTTGGATCAAAAATTATTTAATATTAAAAATTATATTATATATAAATATATATCATATGGGCTGATTTGAGTAATTCATAAATAGAGCTTATTTTTTTTAAACTTTAAAGCTTAATAATTTTTGATCTACTGGTCTGTTTTAAATGATTTTACTATCAAAATATTTGTCTCTTTGAGACGATTCCGACAAGCCTAAAATCATCAAAAACCAATTACAGGAATATAAGAAAATGTGCTATCAAATAGGTAACACACCTTTATAGTTGGACAATTGGTTAGACCTAGGTCTAACCAATTGTTCAATCCTAAAAATATGTCACCTATTTGATAGCACATTTTCTCGTGTTTCTGTAATTGGTTTTTGATGATTTTAGGCTTGTTGGAATCTTCTCAAAGAGACGAACATTTTGGTAAGAGCAGTGTCGTTAATCATCTGATTATTTTTTATCAGAGGCCTACTCCCCTCCCTCTTCCTCAATATATAAATAGTTAGGTTCTTATATATAATTTCAACTTTTTTACCTTTTCCCCCTAAAAAATCACCTGATTTTTGTCACTCCCCTAATAAAATCATTTAAAATGGACCAGTAGATCAGAAGTTATTAAGCTTTAAAGTTTAAAAAAAAATAAGCTCTACTTATAAATTACTCAAATCGGCCTATATGTTTATATATATTATATATATTATATTATATATAGAACCTGATAATTGCTCTACCCCTACCCAGCAGTATTGTACACGGACATTGTCCCGCCAATTTTACATGGACACAGACAGTCCCGGACAATGTCCCATGTCCCATGTCTGCAGTGATATCCCAGCAGAGCATTGTACACAGATATTGTCCTACTAATTTTTAACTTTGTCCGGGACATGTCTGTTAAGCAGGCCAATCAAATTGTCTAAAATATTAGAAAAAAATATATTCGTACTATAGCCCAAACATTTTATTTAATTGATAATTACCCAACCAACCCTTTCTGCAACCTTATTCTGCTAATTACCAAACTAACCCTTCTCCAACTAACTTTCTCTCCCATTAGTTAAGAACCAACTACCCAACCCATTAATTAACAAACTCACTCTAATTTCAAGATCCAACTTACTTGTTACGAAATCTAACCCACTTGCTAATTGAGACCCTATGCACAACTAATTTTTCACTTGTATAGAATTGGTCCACCAACTCACCCAATGGGTACAAAAACGAATATATATTAAAGAGGGTAAGGTAACTCCAAAAACTTTTATTTTTTGGCACTTTATTTTTGATATTTTTAATGTTTGATACATTTATTTTCTTAACATGTATAAACAAACTATTTACCCTTCAGAGTGTGGGATATTTTACTTTGAAATTAAAATTATAACAAAGGTATCATTAATAATTATTTTATAAACATCACCTTTGTTATGATTTTTTATAATCTTTTAATTCCATTTTCTTAATAGAATGATTGGAATCGGATATTGTACAAAGCAAAGCGATAAAAAAATAGACGATTCAAATTATATAAATAATATGCTTATATCTGGTAATAGCAAATTATTATTTTATTTTCTTATTATTATAGATTAACGTCTATATCACATCTTTAGGACAGGAAAACAAGAAAAATGAATCATGGGGGTATGGTTATCATAGTGATGACAGATATTGCTTAAACTTTTATTAATTAACTTCTCCGGAAATTATGAAATATTTTTTTTGAACATTTCCATACTACCGATTTCTTTCAAAACCAATTTCATGCTTCAATGATTTCAATTAAATCTACTAAATCTTAATAGCCGGATCTCTTTTTATATAAGTCTGATTTTTTTTAAATTACCTAAATGAATAAAATAAGTAATAGGTATTCACGAATACATTATTTGGGGGTTTTTTAATGATTTTGCTAATTTATCAGATAAAATACATAGCTAAATATATATAAAACTAAGTTTCTATATATTAAAATCCCTGGGTTTGTATTGTAAATACACGAAAAGGTCGCTTGATAGTAATTTAATTCTTGCATATTGAATAAATTTTATTGGCTGATGATCACGTGCCGTTCAATATAAAAGTCTGGGACAAAAAAATTTTCCCGGACGATGTCCGCGGACGTCCCATTCCGGATAGTCCGCTGTCTGTGTCTGTGTCCCATGACAATACTGTCACCTAGTATTGTCATCGGAAATAGTTTGAGCTATTTTGGAGCGGAACGGACATTTTTGGACATTGTCTGATGTCCGTGTTCGAATTATGTCCAACTAAATAGATTGTCATCAGATATTGTTCGCACAATATTTGTTGGACACGAACATATTACAAACACGAACATTGTTAATGTCTGAATTTGTAATTGAAAAAAATTATTGTATGTTGTAAAAACAACTCTCACCCGCATATCAGACCTTCTATGAATTATACCCGGGTCTATAGTATAAAGTAAATTTTTGGTAAAATGTAAAAGACACGGGAATACAAATAGGAAAAATATTAGAAGATCCGGGTATGATACTGTTATTTTATTTAATTTTGATTTGATTTGATTATTAATCGATTACAATTTTTTTATTAAATATTATACAAATACTTTTGTTACATCCATAACAGATAACTGTGACACTAAATGTAGCACCTTTAGTAGATTTCAAATACCACAAAAATACTTTTTTTCACTATCCATACACGCACACCAATGATGAGAACTAGCTACTAGTAGCAATGGTTCTAAACGACGAAAAACTTCTCAGCAAGCAACAGCAATACTTGATGAATCGCAACTCTGGTAATAGCGCCAAACAATCTCACCAAGAACTGCGACTAAAGGCAACACGAGAAGAGCGAAACACACCTCTAACGAAATCAATAACTGAAAAGCAAACCTACAAAAATTAGTTCGAGGAAAGAAAAATCAAACAACAAAAAGAATGAAAAAATACTTCTCTTATAACACTGGCCAACTTCAAAAAAAACAGATTCTAGCAAACTCCAACAATCCAAATATTAGATCCCGTTTCTGGTAAAACTAAACCACAAAAAGAAAGAAGAATTAGTTCTAACCGAAGAAATAAAAGTTAAACAGTAAGATAAAAGAGGAATACTTATCTTAAGTGCCAAACCACCTCACCAAAACTGTGAACATAGAAAAGCAAATGAAAAACATCCCTAATAAAATCTGACAATTGCGAATTTTAGATCTTAAGACTAAACCTACAAAAGAAGAAAGGAATCAGTTTTACCAAGAAAAAAAAAGCAAACAACGAAAAGAATAAAATACTTAACTTCGTTTCCAATCTCCACCCAGTGTTTCAGCAAAGCCAAACTACAAAAGATCAATGTAATTACTTACTCGGTGTTAATTCAAATCTAATATTGCAAAAAAAAACTGAATAATACTATAAAAGAAAAAATAAATAAAAATAAAGAATATAAAGTCAACCAAAAAAAAAATAAATAAAATTTTAAATAGAAATAAATAAAATACCATAAATACAGAAATAAAACTTCGAAAATAAAAAAAAATATTAAAAATAAATAAATACAACTCTTCTCGACGATCATCTGTACCAAAAACATTACAGAAAAGTAACTACATTTAAAGCAAAAATCACATTAGAAAACAAGGTCAGATCGACTAAGTAAAAAAGTGTGTTACTAAAAATAAACAGTAGTTTAGTACTAGCTCTAGACTCAACAACGTAAATTTGTGGAGCCTTGTACAATTCTTTATTTTTGGAAAAAATTTTAAAAACTTTTTTGGAGAAATTAGCTTACCCCTGTCTGCAGATCATTGGGGACTGATCGGGCAACGCGTAAACAAACAAGCAAACAAACAAATATTAGTTAATCAAGTAAACAAACAAAACACGTGTATAAATTTGATAAACAAATTATGTGCACAAATCCGAATTGAAACAATGACAAGAATTTTCTAGAATTTTCCAGCACAAACTATAAATACATTTTTATCCCAAAAATGGGATTGGAAATTAAATACCAAAACTTTTTCCTCAAGGAACAGAAATCGCAGGAACTCATCCTTAATGAGTTCGAAAGTAGATTACTTAAGAAAGACAAGCATATAGTGAAATTCTTAGGACTAGAAAGGACAGGAGTTGTCTATATGATTAGGCAATTGCTGGATACGTATAGATGGATAGAACAGAAAAAGGCAAGAGGAATGCTAGTATCGGAGGAAGAGAATCAATTTGTAAAAATGGAAATTGAAGACAATAAAAGGAAAAAGGAGATTACCTTCAGCCTAGAGAATCCATACAGAAGAACACCTGAAGTAAAACAGAAGGAAACAGCATTGTCAAGAAAGGAGATAATGTTAGACTTAGAATGCGGCACCATGGACTACAGAACCGAAGAATTGGAAGAAAATTTGAAAGGGAAAACTCCACAAAAGAAAAGACAGAGAGAAGAAGAGTTAGAGGAAAAAGTAACAAGTAACGTAGTAACAAGACTGATAGAGAAAAATATACAAGAGGATATATTAATGAAGAAGGAGGTTGAATTAAACGAGCTAATAGACGAAATGCATATTGACTGCGCAATTCAAAGCTCCAAGGAAGCTGACAGGCTAGACAATGATGCGGAACCTAATGAAGATGGTACAAAACCACCACAAACAAAGATAGTTAAAATTTGTTCTAATGTCAATGGGAGTTTGAATCCAAATTCACACATACAAAAAACTCCAATTACAAGTACAAAAGTAAAGCCCATGATCGAATTAACCTTATGGGACTTGCCAAGAAATGCAAGGGCTGGACTGATAAGAAGATGCCTAAGCCCTTTTGGCCTGGCACAGGTGAAAAAATATATGCCTTTTGGAAAAAATGAAGCAGCTTATATTGAATTAGTTATACGCAACGAGACTAAAAAAAATCTATTAGAAAAAAATGTGTGCAGTACATTTCGACCAAGGAAAGTTGTTTATTTGACACACAGAAAGTTTGATACAGACATATTAACAAGCAGGAGTGCTTATAGAGCAATTGTTAAAAACGTACCAAAAGTGGCATTGGAATCTGCTTTATTAAGACAAATGAAGAGGTTTAATACAAAAGCAGTATACATAGCAATGGAGATCAAAGAGGTCTGGCAACGGTTTATTTTGAAACAGCTGAAGATCTGGAAAATGCATTGAAGAGAACAGTATACTATTACAGCACTAAATTGCTTTGGGAAACCAACAAAGGAGCACCTGACAATAAAAGAAAACAAGAACGTAAATATGCGTTCAAGAACAAACAGAAGGATTTTTCTAAAGAATTTTCCATACCAAGAAATGAAGATATTCTAAAGAGAATGCCATTAACAGATATTAGCAATAGTATTAATGATAGGAACGTTGATAGAAGCAATGGGAAGCAGATGAGATTTCAACGGAAATACAGCCAAAATAATCTGATAAGATCCCAGAAACATAAAGAGGAACATCCTAATATAGGAATGTTGGAGGAAATTTTAAAAAGACTAGCTAGAATAGAAGAAAGGTATGAAAGCGTAGAGCAGGTACGGCCTGCTCTTCGCTCCTAAAAACGGTGGCCCAGGCATCGCAAAGGGAAAAAAGAAGATTCCGCACCCTCCTAAAAATAAAATACCGCAGCATCTTCTCAAAAAACAATACAAGAGGAGGGTTCCGAAATAGATAGGTTTCTTAAAAGTGAATACGAAGCCTTCAAAAAACAGAAAGAATTTAGGCCAATACACCTAGAAGCAGAAGGAGAAGGTTCTGTAGTAGGTAGGCTGGAGTCCAACAGGGTAGAGACTGCCAGTATCCTGAAGTGTTTTAAAGATAGTAAAGAAATTATATTTAAAGTAGCAAGTCATAATATTAATGGAATCAAAAATTCAAACGGACACAAGTTAGAAATGCTTGGAAATTGGGTAGAAACAAGGGACTATGCTGTTATAGGACTTGTTGAGTCAAATATTTCAGCTAAAGAAGGTTATTTTCTAACAAAGAATTTAGTAAACTACAATGGTTTTTGGTCAAGTAGTGATGTAAACAAGAAAAAGGGTTCAGGAGTTGGTTTCCTTGTAAGAAAGGATTGGGAAAAACATTTAGGTCAAGTGGTTAGACATAGTGAATTTATGATCGAAGCAGCTTGTTATTTTAGACAACTAGAAATAGTCATTATTACGGTTTATCTACCTCCGAATGATAAAGATAAAATCAAATGGGTTCAACAAGAGATTGTCAAGAGGTATATGAAGAGAACTGTCAAAACACAGTTTATTATAATGGGTAAATTCAACTTGATTCTGGATCCTGCACTAGACAAATGGGGGTTAGCAGACAATCCGTGCAAAAAAAAATTACCTCTGCATAGCTGGTTGTTAGGTCAAGGTTTTAAGGATGCTTTTTGCCGACTGGACCCGATATCAAGAGCATATACTTGGTCCAATTGTAGGTCTAAAACCAGAATCGATCAGATTGGCTTTTAGAAGGTCTAATAGATATGTTATTAAGAGCAGAAATTCATAGTATGGACTATGTTACTTGTAGTGACTACGCACTGATTGACGCAGAAATGCAAGTTGAAGAGTTACTTAGTAGAATTAGCATTGCAGAAGTGTGTAAAAAGAAGATCACTAGAACAGTATACGAGTACGACAAGGCCACACAAGAGAACTGGCAGGAATATAAAGAAGACCTATACCAGTATCTGTGCAATAAGCCAAGTATCAAACGACTAATTAACGAAACTGCCCAGGAAAATTCTAAGGCTTGCACATTGGATGAAGCATGGGATGCAATAGAAAACAGCATCATCTATGCAGCAAATAAGAACATTCCAAAGAAGAAAATTTATAATTATCCTCAGAATAGAAAGAAAAATGCAAGGGCACAAGAAAATATATGCTCAGATATCGTGAAGATTAGCAAAATTCTGAGAAAGGCGAGAAAACTACTAAATAAAGGGAGAGACTATGACGTCAAAGACCTTATCAAAGTGAATCATACCTTGCATGTAATAAATGAGAAGTATGAAACAAACATACCTTTGGCCCAGCAAGCAATTTCAGATGATTGGTTCACAGATACCAAGGGCTGGTGGAAACTATTAAAGAGTAGATGATTGAAAGAAAGAGAAGGCTCAGCACATGAATCAATTAGATTAAATACTGACAAAAGATGTGAGAGGATCCTTAGAGAGTAAGGGAAAATGCTGTCAAGCCTTCTTGACAAACCCTTCAGTCGAATCTCAATAGATAGACTTATAGTCGAGAGAGAGGGCTCTAAGGCATTAGTAAACAACGCGAGTGAAGTATTGAAAGAAGCAAACAAACATTTCCTAAGTCAGTTTAAAAAGAAAGAAATTAGAAAAGATAAGATGACCAAAGAATGGGCTGAGATTTATAGACCAATTAAATTAATTAAGGATAATTGGTACTCAAGTATGGATCTAGACTTATCCGAAGAAGAGTGGAAGAATACTCTAAAAGAAGTTAAAATGAACTCAGCCCCTGGGGCCTCAAAAATTAGTTATACGTTAATTAAGAATGCAGATAGCAGGGTCTAGAACATTTTTAGAATTTTTGCAAATAGGTATATAATGGAGACCAAAATTCCAGCCAAATAGAAACTGGCCCAATTGTACCCCATTCCGAAGAACAAGGATTGGGGGCTTTGTCTTAACAATATTAGGCCAATAGCACTATTAGAATCTTTCAAAAAGTGCATTACTAAAGTGGTCACAAAGAGGCTTTCAACAATTTTGGTCGAAAGGTCTATCCTGAAAGGAGCAAATTTTGCAGCACTCTCAGGGTCATCAACGGAGTACCCAATACAGCTTATGAATGCAATTTTAGAAGAGGCCAAGGAGAAGTCGAAAGAGATTTGGGTCCTGTTCCAGGACATGCGAAAGGCATTTGATTCGGTGTCATACAAAATGTTAGAGTTAGCCCTCCAAAGAATCAAGGTCCCGAAAAGGACAATTCAGTTCATTATAGACTTGTTTGAAAGTAGAAAGTTTAGAGTTATAACAAGTGTGGGTCTTTCTGAAGCGATTACAGTTGAAGATGGAATAGATCAAGGCAAGGTAATTTTTCCTCTTGCGTGGTGCATCTTCTATGACCCTCTTTTGGTGAGAGTTCAAAAAGAAAAAAATCTAGGATATACAGTAGAGGTTCAGGAGCTGACAGATTTGGCCAGGAATTCATACCGCAAACATACGTATAGGCAAACAGTTATTGCTTTTGCAGATGACACTTCTTGGATCGCTAAAAATAAAGAAGAAATGAGCCAAATTCTATGTATTGCAGAAGAATTTTATCAAATTAATAATATTGAGGTTAATGGAAGTAAATCCAAGTTACTAGTATGGAACTTGAATTTAAGTAAAGAGAAGAAGTGCATTCAGGTCAATAAGGATATAGTTAGACCCGAAGATAATCAATCTCTTATAAGAATGTTAGGGGTATGGTTAGGACACAATCTAAAAGAAACGCTAGTTACGAATAGAGCAAAAGGAATAGTACGGTAGGCTGCTTTGGCACTTCAGAAAAAATACGTCTCGCCTAGCCAATGTGCTTATATTAATAATATGTTTCTTTTACTGAAGCTGACATACATGCTCTAGGTTTCAAGATTATCGCCAGAGAACCTGAAGAAAATACAACAGCCTTTTTTGAAACTTGTAAAACACAAAATTGGAGTTAAAAGGTCCGTAGGTAACTTTGTTATTACACAAAAAGGCCTCGGTAGCTGCCGATGCCTCGAACATGAACTGGCAGCTAAACAAATTGTAGCTTTATATAAGCAAGTGAACCAGGAGGACCCTCGATCTGGTCTTGCAAGAATTAGAATTAAACCAATGCCGGTCTAACAAAAGAAATAGAAGATATTGCTACTATGCAGGATCTGTATAGATTGTGGAAAAGTAATTTGTCATGACTGGTTCTGCTTAAAGCAAAGGAGCTAGGGCTGAATTTTCATTTCAATAATGAGAAGTGGAACCTTGTAGAGTCAGGTATCACAATCAGAGCTCTGTTAAAAAAGACAGACGCATTAGGCCTAACTAAAGAGCTCAAAAAACACAACATCTTTTATTTTGATCAACTCATCACCAAAGATGGAAAAAGCCTAATATTATGGCAGCAACTTATGTTGGCACGGGGTTCTAGTAGAAAAGGAAGGAAAGCGAAATGGTTTACTATAGTTGAGGGGAGGTTCTCCAAAATCACAGGGCAAGAGCATTAAAAGAAGAGTTTACAGCTCACTCTCAAGAAATTCCAAGGCTTGCCATGAACCAGAGCTTAATTTCTAGTGATGATAGACGCAAAGAGTGGATATGACTCCAGGATAAGGAGAACCCAGGTGAAGTGCACAGAGTTATCAAGAAGGGAAAGAAAAGAGTTCTCACAGAGCATAAGGGTCATAGTTTAAATTTAGAAAACAGAGAGGTGTCTTTGTTGGAATGTAACTGCCAAGACGAACAAAGTAACAAGAAGCTCAAGTGTACGAAGTGGGTACGTAAAGAAGACATCACCACCCAGCTTCCGAGACCGACACTTAAATCAAGCAAAAGGATAGTCCCGTTTTTCGAAGACTTTATAGAGAAAAGAGATGAAGTTAAAAAGGAACTTGCCTCGAGAGCTAGTGAAGAGTTGGTGCGGTTAAAACCAGTAGAACAAAGAGAACTAGAAATATTGAACAAGCAGAGTTTTGAACCGGGTTTAAGAGATTTATTAGACGAACAGATTAGATTCAATCTAGGTCAAAAGAAGGGTGAATTTATATTTTATACAGATGGTTCTTTATTTAAAGAGGTGGGTATCTCAGTTATGGGTGCAGGTTGGGTACAGACAGATAGTAAAGGGTCAAGGAGTTTTTTGGAGGGTTTTGCCAAATTGGAAAACTGGCTTTCAGCCTCGATACCAGAGTTAGTGGCTATTTGGCTAGTTCTGCTAACGGTTCCTATTAATAGTACTGTATAGTCTTAATTCATACAGATAGTGCTGTCGCAATTGAATATATAAGAGGTGGGAAAAGATACCTAGATGCGATCTCGAAATGGTGTAAAGTTAAGAATTATGATGTGCAGATGAAGATTCAGGACCTATTACGAATGAAGAAGATTAAATTAGAGCTTATTAAAGTCAAAAGCCATGACAACAATCTCTGGAATAACAGGGCGGACTTTTTGCGAAGAAGGGAGCCAGACAGGGCATGATAGTAGATATTATATCAGAAACGAATGACTAGCTAACATGCAGCCTTAGTTGGAAAAACCATGTAGTGGAAACAAGAATAAGATCTTTTATTAAAAGAATACAAAATACCCAAATCGGTGTGGAATGGAAGGCCTCGAGTACTTACAAAAGTCTTAAACAAAAAGAAGATAGTAAGGAGCTATTTTATTGGCAATTATTTTGGTCGCACCTGAAAAAAATATCAGGAGTAAAATGTAACTCAATAGCAAGGGGTAAACGTTTAGCATTTTGGTTGAAAGTTTTGTGTGATGAGCTGCTATTATTGCAGGAGTTAGGCAGACGAAGACCAAAAATTTACAAGGATACCAGCTGCAAGCTGTGCAGTAAAAATGTGCCAGAAACTCTTGAACACCTTGCGGCTTGCAAGAGCCTAAGGGCGACATGGCAGAATATTGAGACAGTGGCCTCAGAGGTTGCTTGGAAGGAACTTTCGACGGACGAAAGAAGTCTGGTGCCTTTAAGAGACTTTAGAGAAAACCTTTTTGGTATGAAGCTTAGCAATAAGGATAAAGCTTTGCATAGAGTATATCTAGCCAAGAGGCTGTTATCAGAGATTATCTTTAAAGATTTGGAGACTAGAGGAATCAGGCGAAGGAATCTTAGGATCGTTATTAAGATTTTTCTTTTCTCAATACGGAATGGCTTTTATGATTCTATTTGGAGAGAAAGGTGTACAAGGTTCGCAGAATGGAAAAAAAGATCAGAAATCACAAGAAGATGAAAAGGTCTTTCTCTTCGGGTAAAGACAAAAAGAAGAATGCTACGGCACTAAGTGGTCCAAAGCGAAATATTGCTAATGAAGGAAATTCCAAAGTATCAAGGAAAAGAGAAGTTGACTCTCTTTGAACAGAGGCAATAGAGAAGTATATTAAAAGTGGTTTCAAGCTACTATGGTTTGGTTCTTGACAGAGCTGACACAGAAACCTGTCTTACCTGTAAGCCAGTGCGACAGGTCGCATCTATAGATGCTGGTGAAATTAAGCAGTTTCACCAGGTGAAATGGTGAAATAGTTTCACCAGAATTATACCAAAATAAAAATTTGGTGAAATGGTGAAATGGTGAATTGGTGAAACGGTGTAATGGTGAAACGGTGAATTGGTGAAACGGTGAATTGGTGAATTGGTGAATTGGTGAATT